>CAVMFQ010000035.1:0-79697 GCA_963680715.1 Tetragnatha montana | reverse complement strand
GGGTGCTTTTTACCCCCATGTTAACTCTATGGGGGAAACTCAAAGTTACTGAAAGTGCACTAGGGTGCTTTTTACCCCCATGTTAACTCTATGGGGGAAACTTAAAGTTACTGAAAGTGTACTAGGGTGCTTTTTACCCCCATGTTAACTCTATGGGGGAAACTCAAAGTTACTGAAAGAGCACTAATGTGCTTTTTACCCCCATGTTAACTCTATGGGGGAAACTCAAAGTTACTGAAAGTGTACTAGGGTGCTTTTTACCCCCATGTTAACTCTATGGGGGAAACTCAAAGTTACTGAAAGTACACTAGGGTGCTTTTTACCCCCGTGTTAACTCTATAGGGGAAACTTAAAGTTACTGAAAGTGTACTAGGGTGTTTTTTACCCCCATGTTAACTCTATGGGGGAAACTTAAAGTTACTGAAAGTGCACTTGGGTGCCTTTTACCCCCATGTTAACTCTATGACGTAAAGTTACTGAAAGTGTACTAGGGTGCTTTTTACCCCCATGTTAACTCTATGGGGGAAACTTAAAGTTACTGAAAGTGCACTTGGGTGCCTTTTACCCCCATGTTAACTCTATGGGGGAAACTTAAAGTTACTGAAAGTGCACTTGGGTGCTTTTTACCCCCATGTTAACTCTATGGGGGAAACTTAAAGTTACTGAAAGTGCACTAGGATGCTTTTTACCCCCATGTTAACTCTATGGGGGAAACTTAAAGTTACTGAAAGTGCACTTGGGTGCTTTTTACCCCCATGTTAACTCTATGGGGATTACTTAAAGTTACTGAAAGTGCACTAGGGTTCTTTTTAGCCCCAGGTTAACTCTATGGGGGAAACTTAAAGTTACTGAAAGTGCACTAGAGCGCTTTTTACCCCCATGTTAACTCTATGGGGGAAACTTAAAGTTACTGTAAGTGCACTAGGGTGCTTTTTACCCCCATGTTAACTCTATGGGGGAAACTTAAAGTTACTGAAAGTGCACTAGGGTGCTTTTTACCCCCATGTTAACTCTATGGGGGAAACTTAAAGTTACTGAAAGTGCACTAGGGTGCTTTTTACCCCCATGTTAACTCTATGGAGGAAACTTAAAGTTACTGAAAGTGCACTAGGGTGCTTTTTACCCCCATGTTAACTGTATGGGGAACTTAAAGTTACTGAAAGTGCTCACTAGTGCGGTTTTCCATCACTTTAGCTATAGTATGTTACATATAGATGGTTTATATGAAGTTTCAACACACTTTGTTTTCTTCCTATGTTAACTCTATGGGGAAAATTTAAAACTACTGAAAGTGCTCATAAGTGCGGTTTTCCATCACTTTAGCTATAGTATGTTACATATAGGGAGAAAACAAAGTGTGTTGAAACTTCATATAAACCATCTATATGTAACATACTATAGCTAAAGTGATGGGAAAACCGCACTAATGAGCACTTTCAGTAACTTTAATTTCCCCCATACAGTTAACATGGGGGTAAAAAGCACCCTAGTGCACTTTCAGTAACTTTAAGTTTCCTCCATAGAGTTAACATGGGGGTAAAAAGCACCCTAGTGCAATTTCAGTAACTTTAAGTTTCCCCCATAGAGTTAACATGGGGGTAAAAAGCACCCTAGTGCACTTTGAGTAACTTTAAGTTTCCCCCATAGAGTTAACATGGGGGTAAAAAGCATCCTAGTGCACTTTCAGTAACTTTAAGTTTCCCCCATAGAGTTAACATGGGGGTAAAAAGCACCCTAGTGCACTTTCAGTAACTTTAAGTTTCCCCCATAGAGTTAACATGGGGGTAAAAAGCACCCTAGTGCACTTTCAGTAACTTTAAATTTCCCCCATAGAGTTAACATGGGGTAAAAAGCACCCTAGTGCACTTTCAGTAAATTTAAGTTTCCCCCATAGAGTTAACATGGGGGTAAAAAGCACCCTAGTGCACTTTCAGTAACTTTAAGTTTCCCCCATAGAGTTAACCTGGGGGTAAAAAGCACCCTAGTGCACTTTCAGTAAGTTTAAGTAATCCCCATAGAGTTAACATGGGGGTAAAAAGCACCCAAGTGCACTTTCAGTAACTTTAAGCTTCCCCCATAGAGTTAACATGGGGTAAAAAGCACCCAAGTGCACTTTCAGTAACTTGAGGGCTACGGTGCCAGGGTCGTATAATTATTTCGACGCCCCTTGCCCTCTCCCTAAATACTTGCTGGAGGCATGGGAGGTCAATTCCGATAGAGGTAAATGTCCCCTTCAAGGACTGCTAGAGTGACCCCCCTCGGGAAATGGAACACCGAAAATAGGAGCACCAGTACGAAGGTGTCATAGACTTTTTTTCCGACGGTGATTTCTCCCTCCCTAATTAATCCCTGGAACCGTGGGGGGTGTCTTTCGGTGGGTCTTTAAGTCCCCTTCAAGGACTGCTAGAGTGCCCCCCTCGGGAAATGGAACACCGAAAATAGGAGCACCAGTACGAAGGTGTCATAGACTTTTTTTCCGACGGTGATTTCTCCCTCCCTAATTAATCCCTGGAACCGTGGGGGGTGTCTTTCGGTGGGTCTTTAAGTCCCCCTCAAGGACTGCTAGAGTGACCCCCCTCGGGAAATGGAACACCGAAAATAGGAGCACCAGTACGAAGGTGTCATAGACTTTTTTTCCGACGGTGATTTCTCCCTCCCTAATTAATCCCTGGAACCGTGGGGGGTGTCTTTCGGTGGGTCTTTAAGTCCCCTTCAAGGACTGCTAGAGTGACCCCCCTCGGGAAATGGAACACCGAAAATAGGAGCACCAGTACGAATGTGTCATAGACTTTTTTTCCGACGGTGATTTCTCCCTCCCTAATTAATCCCTGGAACCGTGGGGGGTGTCTTTCGGTGGGTCTTTAAGTCCCCTTCAAGGACTGCTAGAGTGACCCCCCTCGGGAAATGGAACACCGAAAATAGGAGCACCAGTACGAATGTGTCATAGACTTTTTTTCCGACGGTGATTTCTCCCTCCCTAATTAATCCCTGGAACCGTGGGGGGTGTCTTTCGGTGGGTCTTTAAGTCCCCTTCAAGGACTGCTAGAGTGACCCCCCTCGGGAAATGGAACACCGAAAATAGGAGCACCAGTACGAAGGTGTCATAGACTTTTTTCCGACGGTGATTTCTCCCTCCCTAATTAATCCCTGGAACCGTGGGGGGTGTCTTTCGGTGGGTCTTTAAGTCCCCTTCAAGGACTGCTAGAGTGACCCCCCTCGGGAAATGGAACACCGAAAATAGGAGCACCAGTACGAAGGTGTCATAGACTTTTTTTCCGACGGTGATTTCTCCCTCCCTAATTAATCCCTGGAACCGTGGGGGGTGTCTTTCGGTGGGTCTTTAAGTCCCCTTCAAGGACTGCTAGAGTGACCCCCCTCGGGAAATGGAACACCGAAAATAGGAGCACCAGTACGAAGGTGTCATAGACTTTTTTTCCGACGGTGATTTCTCCCTCCCTGATTAATCCCTGGAACCGTGGGGGGTGTCTTTCGGTGGGTCTTTAAGTCCCCTTCAAGGACTGCTAGAGTGACCCCCCTCGGGAAATGGAACACCGAAAATAGGAGCACCAGTACGAAGGTGTCATGGACTTTTTTTCCGACGGTGATTTCTCCCTCCCTAATTAATCCCTGGAACCGTGGGGGGTGTCTTTCGGTGGGTCTTAAGTCCCCTTCAAGGACTGCTAGAGTGACCCCCCTCGGGAAATGGAACACCGAAAATAGGAGCACCAGTACGAATGTGTCATAGACTTTTTTTCCGACGGTGATTTCTCCCTCCCTAATTAATCCCTGGAACCGTGGGGGGGTGTCTTTCGGTGGGTCTTTAAGTCCCCTTCAAGGACTGCTAGAGTGACCCCCCTCGGGAAATGGAACACCGAAAATAGGAGCACCAGTACGAATGTGTCATAGACTTTTTTTCCGACGGTGATTTCTCCCTCCCTAATTAATCCCTGGAACCGTGGGGGGTGTCTTTCGGTGGGTCTTTAAGTCCCCTTCAAGGACTGCTAGAGTGACCCCCCTCGGGAAATGGAACACCGAAAATAGGAGCACCAGTACGAAGGTGTCATAGACTTTTTTTCCGACGGTGATTTCTCCCTCCCTAATTAATCCCTGGAACCGTGGGGGGTGTCTTTCGGTGGGTCTTTAAGTCCCCTTCAAGGACTGCTAGAGTGACCCCCCTCGGGAAATGGAACACCGAAAATAGGAGCACCAGTACGAAGGTGTCATAGACTTTTTTTCCGACGGTGATTTCTCCCTCCCTAATTAATCCCTGGAACCGTGGGGGGTGTCTTTCGGTGGGTCTTTAAGTCCCCTTCAAGGACTGCTAGAGTGACCCCCCTCGGGAAATGGAACACCGAAAATAGGAGCACCAGTACGAAGGTGTCATAGACTTTTTTTCCGACGGTGATTTCTCCCTCCCTAATTAATCCCTGGAACCGTGGGGGGTGTCTTTCGGTGGGTCTTTAAGTCCCCTTCAAGGACTGCTAGAGTGACCCCCCTCGGGAAATGGAACACCGAAAATAGGAGCACCAGTACGAATGTGTCATAGACTTTTTTTCCGACGGTGATTTCTCCCTCCCTAATTAATCCCTGGAACCGTGGGGGGTGTCTTTCGGTGGGTCTTTAAGTCCCCTTCAAGGACTGCTAGAGTGACCCCCCTCGGGAAATGGAACACCGAAAATAGGAGCACCAGTACGAATGTGTCATAGACTTTTTTTCCGACGGTGATTTCTCCCTCCCTAATTAATCCCTGGAACCGTGGGGGGTGTCTTTCGGTGGGTCTTTAAGTCCCCTTCAAGGACTGCTAGAGTGACCCCCCTCGGGAAATGGAACACCGAAAATAGGAGCACCAGTACGAAGGTGTCATAGACTTTTTTCCGACGGTGATTTCTCCCTCCCTAATTAATCCCTGGAACCGTGGGGGGTGTCTTTCGGTGGGTCTTTAAGTCCCCTTCAAGGACTGCTAGAGTGACCCCCCTCGGGAAATGGAACACCGAAAATAGGAGCACCAGTACGAAGGTGTCATAGACTTTTTTTCCGACGGTGATTTCTCCCTCCCTAATTAATCCCTGGAACCGTGGGGGGTGTCTTTCGGTGGGTCTTTAAGTCCCCTTCAAGGACTGCTAGAGTGACCCCCCTCGGGAAATGGAACACCGAAAATAGGAGCACCAGTACGAAGGTGTCATAGACTTTTTTTCCGACGGTGATTTCTCCCTCCCTGATTAATCCCTGGAACCGTGGGGGGTGTCTTTCGGTGGGTCTTTAAGTCCCCTTCAAGGACTGCTAGAGTGACCCCCCTCGGGAAATGGAACACCGAAAATAGGAGCACCAGTACGAAGGTGTCATGGACTTTTTTTCCGACGGTGATTTCTCCCTCCCTAATTAATCCCTGGAACCGTGGGGGGTGTCTTTCGGTGGGTCTTAAGTCCCCTTCAAGGACTGCTAGAGTGACCCCCCTCGGGAAATGGAACACCGAAAATAGGAGCACCAGTACGAATGTGTCATAGACTTTTTTTCCGACGGTGATTTCTCCCTCCCTAATTAATCCCTGGAACCGTGGGGGGGTGTCTTTCGGTGGGTCTTTAAGTCCCCTTCAAGGACTGCTAGAGTGACCCCCCTCGGGAAATGGAACACCGAAAATAGGAGCACCAGTACGAATGTGTCATAGACTTTTTTTCCGACGGTGATTTCTCCCTCCCTAATTAATCCCTGGAACCGTGGGGGGTGTCTTTCGGTGGGTCTTTAAGTCCCCTTCAAGGACTGCTAGAGTGACCCCCCTCGGGAAATGGAACACCGAAAATAGGAGCACCAGTACGAAGGTGTCATAGACTTTTTTTCCGACGGTGATTTCTCCCTCCCTAATTAATCCCTGGAACCGTGGGGGGTGTCTTTCGGTGGGTCTTTAAGTCCCCTTCAAGGACTGCTAGAGTGACCCCCCTCGGGAAATGGAACACCGAAAATAGGAGCACCAGTACGAAGGTGTCATAGACTTTTTTTCCGACGGTGATTTCTCCCTCCCTAATTAATCCCTGGAACCGTGGGGGGTGTCTTTCGGTGGGTCTTTAAGTCCCCTTCAAGGACTGCTAGAGTGACCCCCCTCGGGAAATGGAACACCGAAAATAGGAGCACCAGTACGAAGGTGTCATAGACTTTTTTTCCGACGGTGATTTCTCCCTCCCTAATTAATCCCTGGAACCGTGGGGGGTGTCTTTCGGTGGGTCTTTAAGTCCCCTTCAAGGACTGCTAGAGTGACCCCCCTCGGGAAATGGAACACCGAAAATAGGAGCACCAGTACGAAGGTGTCATAGACTTTTTTTCCGACGGTGATTTCTCCCTCCCTAATTAATCCCTGGAACCGTGGGGGGTGTCTTTCGGTGGGTCTTTAAGTCCCCTTCAAGGACTGCTAGAGTGACCCCCCTCGGGAAATGGAACACCGAAAATAGGAGCACCAGTACGAAGATGTCATAGACTTTTTTTGCGACGGTGATTTCTCCCTCCCTAATTAATCCCTGGAACCGTGGGGGGTGTCTTTCGGTGGGTCTTTAAGTCCCCTTCGAGGACTGCTAGAGTGATCCCCCTCGGGAAATGGAACACCGAAAATAGGAGCACGTGTACCAAGATGTCATACTTTTTTCCGACAGTAAAAAACCCGACGACAGTAAATAACTCAAATTAAAAAATAATTTATTAATTTATGTTAATTTATTAATTTGTGCTAATTTATTCTAATTTATGTTAATTAATTAATTAATTAATTAATTAACATAAATTAATAAATTAACATAAATTAATAAATTAGCATAAATTAATAAATTAATATTTAAGTAGGTTTTTTAATGTCGTCGAGTTTTTTGCTGTCGGAAAAAAAGTCAAACACAACTTTTTATCGGTCCTCTAATTTTCTTTACCCTTTTTCCCCACAGGGCTAACTCTGAATGTCTTTAAAGAGGACTAAAGGATCTACCGAAAGAGCCCTCTCACGGTTCAAGGGATTAATTAGGGAGGGAGAAATCACCGTCGGAAAAAAAGTCTATGACATCTTCGTACAGCTGCTCCTATTTTCGGTGTTCCATTTCCCGAGGGGGGTCACTCTAGCAGTCCTTGAAGGGGACTTAAAGACCCACCGAAAGACACCCCCCACGGTTCCAGGGATTAATTTGGGAGGGAGAAATCACCGTCGGAAAAAAAGTCTATGACAACTTCGTACTGGTGCTCCTATTTTCGGTGTTCCATTTCCCGAGGGGGGTCACTCTAGCAGTCCTTGAAGGGGACTTAAAGACCCACCGAAAGACACCCCCCACGGTTCCAGGGATTAATAAGGGAGGGAGAAATCACCGTCGGAAAAAAAGTCTATGACATCTTCGTACTGGTGCTTCTATTTTCGGTGTTCCATTTCCCGAGGGGGGTCACTCTAGCAGTCCTTGAAGGGGACTTAAAGACCCACCGAAAGACACCCCCCACGGTTCCAGGGATTAATTAGGGAGGGAGAAATCACCGTCGGAAAAAAAGTCTATGACATCTTCGTACTGGTGCTCCTATTTTCGGTGTTCCATTTCCCGAGGGGGGTCACTCTAGCAGTCCTTGAAGGGGACTTAAAGACCCACCGAAAGACACCCCCCACGGTTCCAGGGATTAATTAGGGAGGGAGAAATCACCGTCGGAAAAAAAGTCTTTGACATCTTCGTACTGGTGCTCCTATTTTCGGTGTTCCATTTCCCGAGGGGGGTCACTCTAGCAGTCCTTGAAGGGGACTTAAAGACCCACCGAAAGACACCCCCCACGGTTCCAGGGATTAATTAGGGAGGGAGAAATCACCGTCGGAAAAAAAGTCTATGACACCTTCGTACTGGTGCTCTTATTTTCGGTGTTCCATTTCCCGAGGGGGGTCACTCTAGCAGTCCTTGAAGGGGACTTAAAGACCCACCGAAAGACACCCCCCACGGTTCCAGGGATTAATTAGGGAGGGAGAAATCACCGTCGGAAAAAAAGTCTATGACACCTTCGTACTGGTGCTCCTATTTTCGGTGTTCCATTTCCCAAGGGGGGCACTCTAGCAGTCCTTGAAGGGGACTTAAAGACCCACCGAAAGACACCCCCCACGGTTCCAGGGATTAATTAGGGAGGGAGAAATCACCGTCGGAAAAAAAGTCTATGACACCTTCGTACTGGTGCTCCTATTTTCGGTGTTCCATTTCCCGAGGGGGGTCACTCTAGCAGTCCTTGAAGGGGACTTAAAGACCCACCGAAACACACACCCCACGGTTCCAGGGATTAATTAGGGAGGGAGAAATCACCGTCGGAAAAAAAGTCTATGACACCTTCGTACTGGTGCTCCTATTTTCGGTGTTCCATTTCCCGAGGGGGGTCACTCTAGCAGTCCTTGAAGGGGACTTAAAGACCCACCGAAAGACACCCCCCACGGTTCCAGGGATTAATTAGGGAGGGAGAAATCACCGTCGGAAAAAAAGTCTATGACACCTTCGTACTGGTGCTCCTATTTTCGGTGTTCCATTTCCCGAGGGGGGTCACTCTAGCAGTCCTTGAAGGGGACTTAAAGACCCACCGAAAGACACCCCCCACGGTTCCAGGGATTAATTAGGGAGGGAGAAATCACCGTCGGAAAAAAAGTCTATGACACCTTCGTACTGGTGCTCCTATTTTCGGTGTTCCATTTCCCGAGGGGGGTCACTCTAGCAGTCCTTGAAGGGGACTTAAAGACCCACCGAAAGACACCCCCCACGGTTCCGGGGATTAATTAGGGAGGGAGAAATCACCGTCGGAAAAAAAGTCTATGACACCTTCGTACTGGTGCTCCTATTTTCGGTGTTCCATTTCCCGAGGGGGGTCACTCTAGCAGTCCTTGAAGGGGACTTAAAGACCCACCGAAAGACACCCCCCACGGTTCCAGGGATTAATTAGGGAGGGAGAAATCACCGTCGGAAAAAAAGTCTATGACACCTTCGTACTGGTGCTCCTATTTTCGGTGTTCCATTTCCCGAGGGGGGTCACTCTAGCAGTCCTTGAAGGGGACTTAAAGACCCACCGAAAGACACCCCCCACGGTTCCAGGGATTAATTAGGGAGGGAGAAATCACCGTCGGAAAAAAAGTCTATGACACCTTCGTACTGGTGCTCCTATTTTCGGTGTTCCATTTCCCGAGTTGGGTCACTCTAGCAGTCCTTGAAGGGGACTTAAAGACCCACCGAAAGACACCCCCCACGGTTCCAGGGATTAATTAGGGAGGGAGAAATCACCGTCGGAAAAAAAGTCTATGACACCTTCGTACTGGTGCTCCTATTTTCGGTGTTCCATTTCCCGAGGGGGGTCACTCTAACAGTCCTTGAAGGGGACTTAAAGACCCACCGAAAGACACCCCCCACGGTTCCAGGGATTAATTAGGGAGGGAGAAATCACCGTCGGAAAAAAAGTCTATGACACCTTCGTACTGGTGCTCCTATTTTCGGTGTTCCATTTCCCGAGGGGGGTCACTCTAGCAGTCCTTGAAGGGGACTTAAAGACCCACCGAAAGACACCCCCCACGGTTCCAGGGATTAATTAGGGAGGGAGAAATCACCGTCGGAAAAAAAGTCTATGACACATTCGTACTGGTGCTCCTATTTTCGGTGTTCCATTTCCCGAGGGGGGTCACTCTAGCAGTCCTTGAAGGGGACTTAAAGACCCACCGAAAGACACCCCCCACGGTTCCAGGGATTAATTAGGGAGGGAGAAATCACCGTCGGAAAAAAAGTCTATGACACCTTCGTACTGGTGCTCCTATTTTCGGTGTTCCATTTACCGAGGGGGGTCACTCTAGCAGTCCTTGAAGGGGACTTAAAGACCCACCGAAAGACACCCCCCAAGGTTCCAGGGATTAATTAGGGAGGGAGAAATCACCGTCGGAAAAAAAGTCTATGACACCTTCGTACTGGTGCTCCTATTTTCGGTGTTCCATTTCCCGAGGGGGGTCACTCTAGCAGTCCTTGAGGGGGACTTAAAGACCCACCGAAAGACACCCCCCACGGTTCCAGGGATTAATTAGGGAGGGAGAAATCACCGTCGGAAAAAAAGTCTATGACATCTTCGTACTGGTGCTCCTATTTTCGGTGTTCCATTTCCCGAGGGGGGTCACTCTAGCAGTCCTTGAAGGGGACTTAAAGACCCACCGAAAGACACCCCCCACGGTTCCAGGGATTAATTAGGGAGGGAGAAATCACCGTCGGAAAAAAAGTCTATGACACCTTCGTACTGGTGCTCCTATTTTCGGTGTTCCATTTCCCGAGGGGGGCACTCTAGCAGTCCTTGAAGGGGACTTAAAGACCCACCGAAAGACACCCCCCACGGTTCCAGGGATTAATTAGGGAGGGAGAAATCACCGTCGGAAAAAAAGTCTATGACACCTTCGTACTGGTGCTCCTATTTTCGGTTTTCCATTTCCCGAGGGGGGTCACTCTAGCAGTCCTGGAAGGGGACTTAAAGACCCACCGAAAGACACCCCCCACGGTTCCAGGGATTAATTAGGGAGGGAGAAATCACCGTCGGAAAAAAAGTCTATGACACCTTCGTACTGGTGCTCCTATTTTCGGTGTTCCATTTCCCGAGGGGGGTCACTCTAGCAGTCCTTGAAGGGGACTTAAAGACCCACCGAAAGACACCCCCCACGGTTCCAGGGATTAATTAGGGAGGGAGAAATCACCGTCGGAAAAAAAGTCTATGACACATTCGTACTGGTGCTCCTATTTTCGGTGTTCCATTTCCCGAGGGGGGTCACTCTAGCAGTCCTTGAAGGGGACTTAAAGACCCACCGAAAGACACCCCCCACGGTTCCAGGGATTAATTAGGGAGGGAGAAATCACCGTCGGAAAAAAAGTCTATGACACCTTCGTACTGGTGCTCCTATTTTCGGTGTTCCATTTCCCGAGGGGGGTCACTCTAGCAGTCCTTGAGGGGGACTTAAAGACCCACCGAAAGACACCCCCCACGGTTCCAGGGATTAATTAGGGAGGGAGAAATCACCGTCGGAAAAAAAGTCTATGACACCTTCGTACTGGTGCTCCTATTTTCGGTGTTCCATTCCCCGAGGGGGGTCACTCTAGCAGTCCTTGAAGGGGACTTAAAGACCCACCGAAAGACACCCCCCACGGTTCCAGGGATTAATTAGGGAGGGAGAAATCACCGTCGGAAAAAAAGTCTATGACACCTTCGTACTGGTGCTCCTATTTTCGGTGTTCCATTTCCCGAGGGGGGTCACTCTAGCAGTCCTTGAAGGGGACTTAAAGACCCACCGAAAGACACCCCCCACGGTTCCTGGGATTAATTAGGGAGGGAGAAATCACCGTCGGAAAAAAAGTCTATGACACATTCGTACTGGTGCTCCTATTTTCGGTGTTCCATTCCCCGAGGGGGGTCACTCTAGCAGTCCTTGAAGGGGACTTAAAGACCCACCGAAAGACACCCCCCACGGTTCCAGGGATTAATTAGGGAGGGAGAAATCACCGTCGGAAAAAAAGTCTATGACACCTTCGTACTGGTGCTCCTATTTTCGGTGTTCCATTTCCCGAGGGGGGTCACTCTAGCAGTCCTTGAAGGGGACTTAAAGACCCACCGAAAGACACCCCCCACGGTTCCAGGGATTAATTAGGGAGGGAGAAATCACCGTCGGAAAAAAAGTCTATGACACCTTCGTACTGGTGCTCCTATTTTCGGTGTTCCATTTCCCGAGGGGGGTCACTCTAGCAGTCCTTGAAGGGGACTTAAAGACCCACCGAAAGACACCCCCCACGGTTCCAGGGATTAATTAGGGAGGGAGAAATCACCGTCGGAAAAAAAGTCTATGACACATTCGTACTGGTGCTCCTATTTTCGGTGTTCCATTTCCCGAGGGGGGTCACTCTAGCAGTCCTTGAAGGGGACTTAAAGACCCACCGAAAGACACCCCCCACGGTTCCAGGGATTAATTAGGGAGGGAGAAATCACCGTCGGAAAAAAAGTCTATGACACATTCGTACTGGTGCTCCTATTTTCGGTGTTCCATTTCCCGAGGGGGGTCACTCTAGCAGTCCTTGAAGGGGACTTAAAGACCCACCGAAAGACACCCCCCACGGTTCCAGGGATTAATTAGGGAGGGAGAAATCACCGTCGGAAAAAAAGTCTATGACACCTTCGTACTGGTGCTCCTATTTTCGGTGTTCCATTTCCCGAGGGGGGTCACTCTAGCAGTCCTTGAGGGGGACTTAAAGACCCACCGAAAGACACCCCCCACGGTTCCAGGGATTAATTAGGGAGGGAGAAATCACCGTCGGAAAAAAAGTCTATGACATCTTCGTACTGGTGCTCCTATTTTCGGTGTTCCATTTCCCGAGGGGGGTCACTCTAGCAGTCCTTGAAGGGGACTTAAAGACCCACCGAAAGACACCCCCCACGGTTCCAGGGATTAATTAGGGAGGGAGAAATCACCGTCGGAAAAAAAGTCTATGACACCTTCGTACTGGTGCTCCTATTTTCGGTGTTCCATTTCCCGAGGGGGGCACTCTAGCAGTCCTTGAAGGGGACTTAAAGACCCACCGAAAGATACCCCCCACGGTTCCAGGGATTAATTAGGGAGGGAGAAATCACCGTCGGAAAAAAAGTCTATGACACCTTCGTACTGGTGCTCCTATTTTCGGTGTTCCATTTCCCGAGGGGGGTCACTCTAGCAGTCCTTGAAGGGGACTTAAAGACCCACCGAAAGACACCCCCCACGGTTCCAGGGATTAATTAGGGAGGGAGAAATCACCGTCGGAAAAAAAAGTCTATGACACCTTCGTACTGGTGCTCCTATTTTCGGTGTTCCATTTCCCGAGGGGGGTCACTCTAGCAGTCCTTGAAGGGGACTTAAAGACCCACCGAAAGACACCCCCCACGGTTCCAGGGATTAATTAGGGAGGGAGAAATCACCGTCGGAAAAAAAGTCTATGACACCTTCGTACTGGTGCTCCTATTTTCGGTGTTCCATTTCCCGAGGGGGGTCACTCTAGCAGTCCTTGAAGGGGACTTAAAGACCCACCGAAAGACACCCCCCACGGTTCCAGGGATTAATTAGGGAGGGAGAAATCACCGTCGGAAAAAAAGTCTATGACACCTTCGTACTGGTGCTCCTATTTTCGGTGTTCCATTTCCCGAGGGGGGTCACTCTAGCAGTCCTGGAAGGGGACTTAAAGACCCACCGAAAGACACCCCCCACGGTTCCAGGGATTAATTAGGGAGGGAGAAATCACCGTCGGAAAAAAAGTCTATGACACCTTCGTACTGGTGCTCCTATTTTCGGTGTTCCATTTCCCGAGGGGGGTCACTCTAGCAGTCCTTGAAGGGGACTTAAAGACCCACCGAAAGACACCCCCCACCGTTCCAGGGATTAATTAGGGAGGGAGAAATCACCGTCGGAAAAAAAGTCTATGACACCTTCGTACTGGTGCTCCTATTTTCGGTGTTCCATTTCCCGAGGGGGGTCACTCTAGCAGTCCTTGAAGGGGACTTAAAGACCCACCGAAAGACACCCCCCACGGTTCCAGGGATTAATTAGGGAGGGAGAAATCACCGTCGGAAAAAAAGTCTATGACACATTCGTACTGGTGCTCCTATTTTCGGTGTTCCATTTCCCGAGGGGGGTCACTCTAGCAGTCCTTGAAGGGGACTTAAAGACCCACCGAAAGACACCCCCCACGGTTCCAGGGATTAATTAGGGAGGGAGAAATCACCGTCGGAAAAAAAGTCTATGACACATTCGTACTGGTGCTCCTATTTTCGGTGTTCCATTTCCCGAGGGGGGTCACTCTAGCATTCCTTGAAGGGGACTTAAAGACCCACCGAAAGACACCCCCCACGGTTCCAGGGATTAATTAGGGAGGGAGAAATCACCGTCGGAAAAAAAGTCTATGACACCTTCGTACTGGTGCTCCTATTTTCGGTGTTCCATTTCCCGAGGGGGGTCACTCTAGCAGTCCTTGAGGGGGACTTAAAGACCCACCGAAAGACACCCCCCACGGTTCCAGGGATTAATTAGGGAGGGAGAAATCACCGTCGGAAAAAAAGTCTATGACACCTTCGTACTGGTGCTCCTATTTTCGGTGTTCCATTCCCCGAGGGGGGTCACTCTAGCAGTCCTTGAAGGGGACTTAAAGACCCACCGAAAGACACCCCCCACGGTTCCAGGGATTAATTAGGGAGGGAGAAATCACCGTCGGAAAAAAAGTCTATGACACCTTCGTACTGGTGCTCCTATTTTCGGTGTTCCATTTCCCGAGGGGGGTCACTCTAGCAGTCCTTGAAGGGGACTTAAAGACCCACCGAAAGACACCCCCCACGGTTCCAGGGATTAATTAGGGAGGGAGAAATCACCGTCGGAAAAAAAGTCTATGACACCTTCGTACTGGTGCTCCTATTTTCGGTGTTCCATTTCCCGAGGGGGGTCACTCTAGCAGTCCTTGAAGGGGACTTAAAGACCCACCGAAAGACACCCCCCACGGTTCCAGGGATTAATTAGGGAGGGAGAAATCACCGTCGGAAAAAAAGTCTATGACACATTCGTACTGGTGCTCCTATTTTCGGTGTTCCATTTCCCGAGGGGGGTCACTCTAGCAGTCCTTGAAGGGGACTTAAAGACCCACCGAAAGACACCCCCCACGGTTCCAGGGATTAATTAGGGAGGGAGAAATCACCGTCGGAAAAAAAGTCTATGACACATTCGTACTGGTGCTCCTATTTTCGGTGTTCCATTTCCCGAGGGGGGTCACTCTAGCAGTCCTTGAAGGGGACTTAAAGACCCACCGAAAGACACCCCCCACGGTTCCAGGGATTAATTAGGGAGGAGAAATCACCGTCGGAAAAAAAGTCTATGACACCTTCGTACTGGTGCTCCTATTTTCGGTGTTCCATTTCCCGAGGGGGGTCACTCTAGCAGTCCTTGAGGGGGACTTAAAGACCCACCGAAAGACACCCCCCACGGTTCCAGGGATTAATTAGGGAGGGAGAAATCACCGTCGGAAAAAAAGTCTATGACATCTTCGTACTGGTGCTCCTATTTTCGGTGTTCCATTTCCCGAGGGGGGTCACTCTAGCAGTCCTTGAAGGGGACTTAAAGACCCACCGAAAGACACCCCCCACGGTTCCAGGGATTAATTAGGGAGGGAGAAATCACCGTCGGAAAAAAAGTCTATGACACCTTCGTACTGGTGCTCCTATTTTCGGTGTTCCATTTCCCGAGGGGGGCACTCTAGCAGTCCTTGAAGGGGACTTAAAGACCCACCGAAAGACACCCCCCACGGTTCCAGGGATTAATTAGGGAGGGAGAAATCACCGTCGGAAAAAAAGTCTATGACACCTTCGTACTGGTGCTCCTATTTTCGGTGTTCCATTTCCCGAGGGGGGTCACTCTAGCAGTCCTTGAAGGGGACTTAAAGACCCACCGAAAGACACCCCCCACGGTTCCAGGGATTAATTAGGGAGGGAGAAATCACCGTCGGAAAAAAAGTCTATGACACCTTCGTACTGGTGCTCCTATTATCGGTGTTCCATTTCCCGAGGGGGGTCACTCTAGCAGTCCTTGAAGGGGACTTAAAGACCCACCGAAAGACACCCCCCACGGTTCCAGGGATTAATTAGGGAGGGAGAAATCACCGTCGGAAAAAAAGTCTATGACACCTTCGTACTGGTGCTCCTATTTTCGGTGTTCCATTTCCCGAGGTAGGTCACTCTAGCAGTCCTTGAAGGGGACTTAAAGACCCACCGAAAGACACCCCCCACGGTTCCAGGGATTAATTAGGGAGGGAGAAATCACCGTCGGAAAAAAAGTCTATGACACATTCGTACTGGTGCTCCTATTTTCGGTGTTCCATTTCCCGAGGGGGGTCACTCTAGCAGTCCTTGAAGGGGACTTAAAGACCCACCGAAAGACACCCCCCACGGTTCCAGGGATTAATTAGGGAGGGAGAAATCACCGTCGGAAAAAAAGTCTATGACACCTTCGTACTGGTGCTCCTATTTTCGGTGTTCCATTTCCCGAGGGGGGTCACTCTAGCAGTCCTTGAGGGGGACTTAAAGACCCACCGAAAGACACCCCCCACGGTTCCAGGGATTAATTAGGGAGGGAGAAATCACCGTCGGAAAAAAAGTCTATGACACCTTCGTACTGGTGCTCCTATTTTCGGTGTTCCATTTCCCGAGGGGGGTCACTCTAGCAGTCCTTGAAGGGGACTTAAAGACCCACCGAAAGACACCCCCCACGGTTCCAGGGATTAATTAGGGAGGGAGAAATCACCGTCGGAAAAAAAGTCTATGACACCTTCGTACTGGTGCTCCTATTTTCGGTGTTCCATTTCCCGAGGGGGGTCACTCTAGCAGTCCTTGAAGGGGACTTAAAGACCCACCGAAAGACACCCCCCACGGTTCCAGGGATTAATTAGGGAGGGAGAAATCACCGTCGGAAAAAAAGTCTATGACACCTTCGTACTGGTGCTCCTATTTTCGGTGTTCCATTTCCCGAGGGGGGTCACTCTAGCAGTCCTTGAAGGGGACTTAAAGACCCACCGAAAGACACCCCCCACGGTTCCAGGGATTAATTAGGGAGGGAGAAATCACCGTTGGAAAAAAAGTCTATGACACCTTCGTACTGGTGCTCCTATTTTCGGTGTTCCATTTCCCGAGGGGGGTCACTCTAGCAGTCCTTGAAGGGGACTTAAAGACCCACCGAAAGACACCCCCCACGGTTCCAGGGATTAATTAGGGAGGGAGAAATCACCGTCGGAAAAAAAGTCTATGACACATTCGTACTGGTGCTCCTATTTTCGGTGTTCCATTTCCCGAGGGGGGTCACTCTAGCAGTCCTTGAAGGGGACTTAAAGACACACCGAAAGACACCCCCCACGGTTCCAGGGATTAATTAGGGAGGGAGAAATCACCGTCGGAAAAAAAGTCTATGACACATTCGTACTGGTGCTCCTATTTTCGGTGTTCCATTTCCCGAGGGGGGTCACTCTAGCAGTCCTTGAAGTTGACTTAAAGACCCACCGAAAGACACCCCCCACGGTTCCAGGGATTAATTAGGGAGGGAGAAATCACCGTCGGAAAAAAAGTCTATGACACCTTCGTACTGGTGCTCCTATTTTCGGTGTTCCATTTCCCGAGGGGGGTCACTCTAGCAGTCCTTGAGGGGGACTTAAAGACCCACCGAAAGACACCCCCCACGGTTCCAGGGATTAATTAGGGAGGGAGAAATCACCGTCGGAAAAAAAGTCTATGACATCTTCGTACTGGTGCTCCTATTTTCGGTGTTCCATTTCCCGAGGGGGGTCACTCTAGCAGTCCTTGAAGGGGACATTTACCTCTATCGGAATTGACCTCCCATGCCTCCAGCAAGTATTTAGGGAGAGGGCAAGGGGCGTCGAAATAATTATACGACCCTGGCACCGTAGCCCTCAAGTTACTGAAAGTGCACTTGGGTGCTTTTTACCCCATGTTAACTCTATGGGGGAAGCTTAAAGTTACTGAAAGTGCACTTGGGTGCTTTTTACCCCCATGTTAACTCTATGGGGATTACTTAAAGTTACTGAAAGTGCACTAGGGTGCTTTTTACCCCCAGGTTAACTCTATGGGGGAAACTTAAGGTTACTGAAAGTGCACTAGGGTGCTTTTTACCCCCATGTTAACTCTATGGGGGAAACTTAAATTTACTGAAAGTGCACTAGGGTGCTTTTTAACCCATGTTAACTCTATGGGGGAAATTTAAAGTTACTGAAAGTGCACTAGGGTGCTTTTTACCCCCATGTTAACTCTATGGGGGAAACTTAAAGTTACTGAAAGTGCACTAGGGTGCTTTTTACCCCCATGTTAACTCTATGGGGGAAACTTAAAGTTACTGAAAGTGCACTAGGATGCTTTTTACCCCCATGTTAACTCTATGGGGGAAACTTAAAGTTACTGAAAGTGCACTAGGGTGCTTTTTACCCCCATGTTAACTCTATGGGGGAAACTTAAAGTTACTGAAATTGCACTAGGGTGCTTTTTACCCCCATGTTAACTCTATGGAGGAAACTTAAAGTTACTGAAAGTGCACTAGGGTGCTTTTTACCCCCATGTTAACTGTATGGGGGAAATTAAAGTTACTGAAAGTGCTCATTAGTGCGGTTTTCCATCACTTTAGCTATAGTATGTTACATATAGATGGTTTATATGAAGTTTCAACACACTTTGTTTTCTCCCTATATGTAACATACTATAGCTAAAGTGATGGAAAACCGCACTTATGAGCACTTTCAGTAGTTTTAAATTTTCCCCATAGAGTTAACGTAGGAAGAAAACAAAGTGTGTTGAAACTTCATATAAACCATCTATATGAAACATACTATAGCTAAAGTGATGGAAAACCCCACTTATGAGCACTTTCAGTAGTTTTAAATTTTCCCCATAGAGTTAACATAGGAAGAAAACAAAGTGTGTTGAAACTTCATATAAACCATCTATATGTAACATACTATAGCTAAAGTGATGGAAAACCGCACTAGTGAGCACTTTCAGTAACTTTAAGTTCCCCATACAGTTAACATGGGGGTAAAAAGCACCCTAGTGCACTTTCAGTAACTTTAAGTTTCCTCCATAGAGTTAACATGGGGGTAAAAAGCACCCTAGTGCACTTTCAGTAACTTTAAGTTTCCCCCATAGAGTTAACATGGGGGTAAAAAGCACCCTAGTGTACTTTCAGTAACTTTAAGTTTCCCCCATAGAGTTAACATGGGGGTAAAAAGCACCCTAGTACACTTTCAGTAACTTTACGTCATAGAGTTAACATGGGGGTAAAAGGCACCCAAGTGCACTTTCAGTAACTTTAAGTTTCCCCCATAGAGTTAACACGGGGGTAAAAAACACCCTAGTACACTTTCAGTAACTTTAAGTTTCCCCCATAGAGTTAACACGGGGGTAAAAAGCACCCTAGTGTACTTTCAGTAACTTTGAGTTTCCCCCATAGAGTTAACATGGGGGTAAAAAGCACCCTAGTACACTTTCAGTAACTTTGAGTTTCCCCCATAGAGTTAACATGGGGGTAAAAAGCACCCTAGTGTACTTTCAGTAACTTTGAGTTTCCCCCATAGAGTTAACATGGGGGTAAAAAGCACCCTAGTACACTTTCAGTAACTTTGAGTTTCCCCCATAGAGTTAACATGGGGGTAAAAAGCACCCTAGTTCACTTTCAGTAAATTTGAGTTTCCCCCATAGAGTTAACATGGGGGTAAAAAGCACCCTAGTGCACTTTCAGTAACTTTGAGTTTCCCCCATAGAGTTAACATGGGGGTAAAAAGCACCCTAGTGCACTTTCAGTAACTTTGAGTTTCCCCCATAGAGTTAACATGGGGGTAAAAAGCACCCTAGTACACTTTCAGTAACTTTAAGTTTCCCCCATAGAGTTAACATGGGGGTAAAAAGCACCCTAGTGCACTTTCAGTAACTTTGATTTTCCCCCATAGAGTTAACATGGGGGTAAAAAGCACCCTAGTGCACTTTCAGTAACTTTGAGTTTCCCCCATAGAGTTAACATGGGGGTAAAAAGCACCCTAGTGCACTTTCAGTAACTTTGAGTTTCCCCCATAGAGTTAACATGGGGGTAAAAAGCACCCAAGTGCACTTTCAGTAACTTTCAGTTTCCCCCATAGAGTTAACATGGGGGTAAAAAGCACCCTAGTACACTTTCAGTAACTTTGAGTTTCCCCCATAGAGTTAACATGGGGGTAAAAAGCACCCAAGTGCACTTTCAGTAACTTTGAGTTTCCCCCATAGAGTTAACATGGGGGTAAAAAGCACCCTAGTACACTTTCAGTAACTTTGAGTTTCCCCCATAGAGTTAACATGGGGGTAAAAAGCACCCTCGTGCACTTTCAGTAACTTTGAGTTTCCCCCATAGAGTTAACATGGGGGTAAAAAGCACCCTAGTGCACTTTCAGTAACTTTGAGTTTCCCCCATAGAGTTAACATGGGGGTAAAAAGCACCCTAGTGCACTTTCAGTAACTTTGAGTTTCCCCCATAGAGTAAACATGGGGATAAAAAGCACCCTAGTGCACTTTCAGTAACTTTGAGTTTCCCCCATAGAGTTAACATGGGGGTAAAAAGCACCCTAGTGCACTTTCAGTAACTTTGAGTTTCCCCCATAGAGTTAACATGGGGGTAAAAAGCACCCTAGTGCACTTTCAGTAACTTTGATAATCCCCCATAGAGTTAACATGGGGGTAAAAAGCACCCTAGTGCACTTTCAGTAACTTTGAGTTTCCCCCATAGAGTTAACATGGGGGTAAAATGCACCCTAGTGCACTTTCAGTAACTTTGAGTTTCCCCCATAGAGTTAACATGGGGGTAAAAAGCACCCTAGTGCACTTTCAGTAACTTTGAGTTTCCCCCATAGAGTTAACATGGGGGTAAAAAGCACCCTAGTTCACTTTCAGTAACTTTGAGTTTCCCCCATAGAGTTAACATGGGGGTAAAAAGCACCCTAGTGCACTTTCAGTAACTTTGAGTTTCCCCCATAGAGTTAACATGGGGGTAAAAAGCACCCTAGTGCACTTTCAGTAACTTTGAGTTTCCCCCATAGAGTTAACATGGGGGTAAAAAGCACCCTAGTGCACTTTCAGTAACTTTGAGTTTCCCCCATAGAGTTAACATGGGGGTAAAAAGCACCCTAGTTCACTTTCAGTAACTTTGAGTTTCCCCCATAGAATTAACATGGGGGTAAAAAGCACCCTAGTGCACTTTCAGTAACTTTAAGTTTCCCCCTTAGAGTTAACATGGGGGTAAAAAGCACCCAAGTGCACTTTCAGTAACTTTAAGTTTCCCCCTTAGAGTTAACATGGGGGTAAAAAGCACCCAAGTGCACTTTCAGTAACTTTAAGTTTCCCCCATAGAGTTAACATGGGGGTAAAAAGCACC
This sequence comes from Tetragnatha montana, assembly GCA_963680715.1. NCBI lineage: Eukaryota > Metazoa > Arthropoda > Arachnida > Araneae > Tetragnathidae > Tetragnatha > Tetragnatha montana. The sequence goes on along the minus strand of CAVMFQ010000035.1, from coordinate 58,759 downwards.
CTAGTACACTTTCAGTAACTTTAAGTTTCCCCCATAGAGTTAACATAGGGGTAAAAAGCACCCAAGTGCACTTTCAGTAACTTTAAGTTTCCCCCATAGAGTTAACATGGGGGTAAAAAGCACCCTAGTACACTTTCAGTAACTTTGAGTTTCCCCCATAGAGTTAACATGGGGGTAAAAAGCACCCTAGTTCACTTTCAGTAAATTTGAGTTTCCCCCATAGAGTTAACATGGGGGTAAAAAGCACCCTAGTGCACTTTCAGTAACTTTGAGTTTCCCCCATAGAGTTAACATGGGGGTAAAAAGCACCCTAGTGCACTTTCAGTAACTTTGAGTTTCCCCCATAGAGTTAACATGGGGGTAAAAAGCACCCTAGTACACTTTCAGTAACTTTGAGTTTCCCCCATAGAGTTAACATGGGGGTAAAAAGCACCCTAGTGCACTTTCAGTAACTTTGAGTTTCCCCCATAGAGTTAACATGGGGGTAAAAAGCACCCTAGTGCACTTTCAGTAACTTTGAGTTTCCCCCATAGAGTTAATATGGGGGTAAAAAGCACCCTAGTGCACTTTCAGTAACTTTGAGTTTCCCCCATAGAGTTAACATGGGGGTAAAAAGCACCCTAGTGCACTTTCAGTAACTTTGAGTTTCCCCCATAGAGTTAACATGGGGGTAAAAAGCACCCTAGTGCACTTTCAGTAACTTTGAGTTTCCCCCATAGAGTTAACATGGGGGTAAAAAGCACCCTAGTGCACTTTTAGTAACTTTGAGTTTCCCCCATAGAGTTAACATGGGGGTAAAAAGCACCCTAGTGCACTTTCAGTAACTTTGAGTTTCCCCCATAGAGTTAATATGGGGGTAAAAAGCACCCTAGTGCACTTTCAGTAACTTTGAGTTTCCCCCATAGAGTTAACATGGGGGTAAAAAGCACCCTAGTGCACTTTCAGTAACTTTGAGTTTCCCCCATAGAGTTAACATGGGGGTAAAAAGCACCCTAGTGCACTTTCAGTAACTTTGAGTTTCCCCCATAGAGTTAACATGGGGGTAAAAAGCACCCTAGTACACTTTCAGAAACTTTGAGTTTCCCCCATAGAGTTAACATGGGGGTAAAAAGCACCCTAGTGCACTTTCAGTAACTTTGAGTTTCCCCCATAGAGTTAACATGGGGGTAAAAAGCACCCTAGTGCACTTTCAGTAACTTTGAGTTTCCCCCATAGAGTTAACATGGGGGTAAAAAGCACCCTAGTGCACTTTCAGTAACTTTGAGTTTCCCCCATAGAGTTAACATGGGGGTAAAAAGCACCCTAGTGCACTTTCAGTAACTTTGAGTTTCCCCCATAGAGTTAACATGGGGGTAAAAAGCACCCTAGTGCACTTTCAGTAACTTTGAGTTTCCCCCATAGAGTTAACATGGGGGTAAAAAGCACCCTAGTGCACTTTCAGTAACTTTGAGTTTCCCCCATAGAGTTAACATGGGGGTAAAAAGCACCCTAGTGCACTTTCAGTAACTTTGAGTTTCCCCCATAGAGTTAATATGGGGGTAAAAAGCACCCTAGTGCACTTTCAGTAACTTTGAGTTTCCCCCATAGAGTTAACATGGGGGTAAAAAGCACCCTAGTTCACTTTCAGTAACTTTGAGTTTCCCCCATAGAGTTAACATGGGGGTAAAAAGCACCCTAGTGCACTTTCAGTAACTTTGAGTTTCCCCCATAGAGTTAACATGGGGGTAAAAAGCACCCTAGTGCACTTTCAGTAACTTTGAGTTTCCCCCATAGAGTTAACATGGGGGTAAAAAGCACCCTAGTGCACTTTCAGTAACTTTAAGTTTCCCCCATAGAGTTAACATGGGGGTAAAAAGCACCCTAGTGCACTTTCAGTAACTTTAAGTTTCCCCCATAGAGTTAACATGGGGGTAAAAAGCACCCAAGTGCACTTTCAGTAACTTTAAGTTTCCCCCATAGAGTTAACATGGTGAAGAAACAAAGTGTGTTGAATAATCCGACAAAATCGACACTAGAGATGTATTAGAGACGTTAGTAGCGTATTCTCAAATCCCACTCGGTAAGATGTATGTTAAGTACTATAGCTAAAGTGACGCAAAACCTCACTTTCATGCACATTCATTTTTCCCATAGAGATAACATGGGAAGATTCGTGACTGACACTAGAGACGATAGTTGCATGTTTTCCAATCCCACTCGGTAAGATGTGTGTAAGGTTGCCGACCATGGCATCGTAGCCTACCGCTGAACTCATAGCGGCAGTGTCTCGGTACCCATGCGGCAAGGGTCGGCAACCTTCCAATCCACTTTTCGGTCACTTTTAGCTATACCTACTTTTGCCGTAGACTTGAAATGGTCATGCCGCATGGGTACCAATACACTGCCGCTGCCCATGTTATCTCTATGGGGGAAAATTAAAGTTACTGAAAGTGCATAAAAGATTGATTTTCTGTCATTTTAGCTCTAGATTGTCACGTTTAGAGGGTTTATTCGCAGTTTCAAAACACTTAGTTTTTAGTGACTAAAGTGATGGAAAACAGCACTTATGAGCACTTTCAGCAACATTGAATTTCTCCCATAGAGTTAACATGGGGAGACCAAAGTGACCTAAAGTGACGGAAAACAGCACTTTCGTGCACTTTCAGTGACTTTGAATTTCCCCCATAGAGTTAACATGGGGAGAAATCAAAGTGTGTTGAAACTTCATATAAACCATCTATATGTAACGTACTATAGCTAAAGTGATGGAAAACAGCACTTATGAGCACTTTCAGTTACTTTGAATTTCCCCCATAGAGTTAACATAGGGAAAAAACAAAGTGTGTTGAAACTTCATATAAACCATCTATATGTAACATACTATAGCTAAAGTGATGGAAAACAGCACTTATGAGCACTTTCAGTAACTTTAATTTTTCCCCATAGAGTTAACATGGGGAGAAAACTAAGTGTGTTGAAACTTCGAATAAACCCTCTAAACGTGACAATCTAGTGCTAAAGTGATGCAAAACCGCAACTATGAGCACTTTCAGTAACTTTAATTTTCCCCCATAGAGTTAACATGGGGAGAAATCAAAGTGTTTTGAAACTTCGAATAAACCATCTATATGTAACATACTATAGCTAAAGTGATGGAAAACCGCACTTATGAGCACTTTCTGTAACTTTAATTTTTCCCCATAGAGTTAACATAGGGAGAAAACTAAGTGTTTTGAAACTGCAAATAAACCCTCTAAACGTGACAATCTAGTGCTAAAGTGATGCAAAACCACTCTTTTATGCACATTCAGTAACTTTAAATTTCCCCCATAGAGTTAACATGGGAAAAAACTAAGTGTTTTGAAACTTCGAATAAACCATCTAAATGTAGCAATCTATTGCTAAATTGACGCAAAATCACTCTTTTATGCACTTTCAGTAACTTTAATTTTTCCCCATAGAGTTAACATGGTAAAGAAACGAAGTGTGTTGAACAATCCGACAAAATCGACACTAGAGGTGTGTTAGAGACGTTAGTAGCATATTCTCAAATCCCACTCGGTAAGATGTATGTAAAGTACTATAGCTAAAGTGACGCAAAACCACACTTTCATGCACATTCATTTTTCCCATAGAGATAATATGGGAAGATTCAAGGCCGACACTAGAGACGATAGTTGCATGTTTTCCAATCCCACTCGGTAAGATGTGTGTAAGGTTGCCGACCATGGCACCGTAGCCTAGCGCTGAACTCATAGCGGCAGTGTCTCGGTACCCATGCGGCAAGAGCGGAGAAAACTAAGTGTGTTGAAACTGCGAATAAACCCTCTAAACGTGACAATCTAGTGCTAAAGTGATGCAAAACCACTCTTTTATGAACTTTCAGTAACTTTAAATTTCCCCCATAGAGTTAACATGGGAAAAAACTAAGTGTTTTGAAACTGCGAATAAACCCTCTAAACGTGACAATCTAGTGCTAAAGTGATGCAAAACCACTCTTTTATGCACATTCAGTAACTTTAAATTTCCCCCATAGAGTTAACATGGGAAAAAACTAAGTGTTTTGAAACTGCAAATAAACCCTCTAAACGTGACAATCTAGTGCTAAAGTGATGGAAAACAGCACTTATGAGCACTTTCAGTAACTTTAAATTTCCCCCATAGAGTTAACATGGGAAAAAACTAAGTGCTTTGAAACTTCGAATAAACCATCTAAATGTAGCAATCTATTGCTAAATTGACGCAAAATCACTCTTTTATGCACTTTCAGTAAATTTAATTTTTCCCCATAGAGTTAACATGGGAAAAAACTAAGTGTTTTGAAACTGCAAATAAACCCTCTAAACGTGACAATCTAGTGCTAAAATGACAGAAAATCAATCTTTTATGCACTTTCAGTAACTTTAATTTTCCCCCATAGATATAACATGGGCAGCGGCAGTGTGTTGGTACCCATGCGGCATGACCATTTCAAGTCTACGGCAAAAGTAGGTATAGCTAAAAGTGACCGAAAAGTGGTTTGGAAGGTTGCCGACCCTTGTACCGTTGTCTACCGCCTTGTTACACACATCTTACCGAGTGGGATTGGAAAACATGCAACTATCGTCTCTAGTGTCGGCCACGAATCCTCCCATGTTATCTCTATAGGAAAAATGAATGTGCATGAAAGTGTGGTTTTGCGTCACTTTAGCTATAGTACTTTACATACATCTTACCGAGTGGGATTTGAGAATATGCTACTAACGTCTCTAACACACCTCTAGTGTCGATTTTGTCGGATTATTCATCACACTTCGTTTCTTTACCATGTTAACTCTATGGGGAAAAATTAAAGTTACTGAAAGTGCATAAAAGAGTGATTTTGCGTCAATTTAGCAATAGATTGCTTCATTTAGATGGTTTATTCGAAGTTTCAAAACACTTAGTTTTTTCCCATGTTAACTCTATGGGGGAAATTTAAAGTTACTGAATGTGCATAAAAGAGTGGTTTTGCATCACTTTAGCACTAGATTGTCACGTTTAGAGGGTTTATTTGCAGTTTCAAAACACTTAGTTTTTTCCCATGTTAACTCTATGGGGGAAATTTAAAGTTACTGAATGTGTATAAAAGAGTGGTTTTGCATCACTTTAGCACTAGATTGTCACGTTTAGAGGGTTTATTCGCGGTTTCAAAGCACTTAGTTTTTTCCCATGTTAACTCTATGGGGGAAATTTAAAGTTACTGAAAGTTCATAAAAGAGTGGTTTTGCATCACTTTAGCACTAGATTGTCACGTTTAGAGGGTTTATTCGCAGTTTCAACACACTTAGTTTTCTCCGCTCTTGCCGCATGGGTACCGAGACACTGCCGCTATGAGTTCAGCGGTAGGCTACGGTGCCATGGTCGGCAACCTTACACACATCTTACCGAGTGGGATTGGAAAACATGCAACTATCGTCTCTAGTGTCAGTCACGAATCTTCCCATGTTATCTCTATGGGAAAAATGAATGTGCATGAAAGTGAGGTTTTGCGTCACTTTAGCTATAGCACTTTACATACATCTTACCGAGTGGGATTTGAGAATATGCTACTAACGTCTCTAACACACCTCTAGTGTCGATTTTGTCGGATTATTCAAAACACTTCGTTTCTTCACCATGTTAACTCTATGGGGGAAACTTAAAGTTACTGAAAGTGCACTTGGGTGCTTTTTACCCCCATGTTAACTCTATGGGGGAAACTTAAAGTTACTGTAAGTGCTCATAGTTGCGGTTTTGCATCACTTTAGCACTAGATTGTCACGTTTAGAGGGTTTATTCGAAGTTTCAACACACTTAGTTTTCTCCCTATGTTAACTCTATGGGGAAAAATTAAAGTTACAGAAAGTGCTCATAAGTGCGGTTTTCCATCACTTTAGCTATAGTATGTTACATATAGATGGTTTATTCGAAGTTTCAAAACACTTTGATTTCTCCCCATGTTAACTCTATGGGGGAAAATTAAAGTTACTGAAAGTGCTCATAGTTGCGGTTTTGCATCACTTTAGCACTAGATTGTCACGTTTAGAGGGTTTATTCGAAGTTTCAACACACTTAGTTTTCTCCCCATGTTAACTCTATGGGGAAAAATTAAAGTTACTGAAAGTGCTCATAAGTGCTGTTTTCCATCACTTTAGCTATAGTATGTTACATATAGATGGTTTATATGAAGTTTCAACACACTTTGTTTTTTCCCTATGTTAACTCTATGGGGGAAATTCAAAGTAACTGAAAGTGCTCATAAGTGCTGTTTTCCATCACTTTAGCTATAGTACGTTACATATAGATGGTTTATATGAAGTTTAACACACTTTGATTTCTCCCCATGTTAACTCTATGGGGGAAATTCAAAGTCACTGAAAGTGCACGAAAGTGCTGTTTTCCGTCACTTTAGGTCACTTTGGTCTCCCCATGTTAACTCTATGGGAGAAATTCAATGTTGCTGAAAGTGCTCATAAGTGCTGTTTTCCATCACTTTAGTCACTAAAAACTAAGTGTTTTGAAACTGCGAATAAACCCTCTAAGCGTGACAATCTAGAGCTAAAATGACAGAAATTCAATCTTTTATGCACTTTCAGTAACTTTAATTTTCCCCCATAGAGATAACATGGGAAAAAACTAAGTGTTTTGAAACTGCAAATAAACCCTCTAAACGTGACAATCTAGTGCTAAAGTGATGCAAAACCACTCTTTTATGCACATTCAGTAACTTTAAATTTCCCCCATAGAGTTAACATGGGAAAAAAACTAAGTGTTTTGAAACTGCGAATAAACCCTCTAAACGTGACAATCTAGTGCTAAAATGACAGAAAATCAATCTTTTATTCACTTTCAGTAACTTTAATTTTCCCCCATAGAGATAACATGGGCAGCGGCAGTGTGTTGGTACCCATGCGGCATGACCATTTCAAGTCTACGGCAAAAGTAGGTATAGCTAAAAGTGACCGAAAAGTGGATTGGAAGGTTGCCGACCCTTGCCGCATGGGTACCGAGACACTGCCGCTATGAGTTCAGCGGTAGGCTACGGTGCCATGGTCGGCAACCTTACACACATCTTACCGAGTGGGATTGGAAAACATGCAACTATCGTCTCTAGTGTCAGTCACGAATCTTCCCATGTTATCTCTATGGGAAAAATGAATGTGCATGAAAGTGAGGTTTTGCGTCACTTTAGCTATAGTACTTTACATACATCTTACCGAGTGGGATTTGAGAATACGCTACTAACGTCTCTAATACATCTCTAGTGTCGATTTTGTCGGATTATTCAACACACTTTGTTTCTTCACCATGTTAACTCTATGGGGGAAACTTAAAGTTACTGAAAGTGCACTTGGGTGCTTTTTACCCCCATGTTAACTCTATGGGGGAAACTTAAAGTTACTGAAAGTGCACTTGGGTGCTTTTTACCCCCATGTTAACTCTATGGGGGAAACTTAAAGTTACTGAAAGTGCACTAGGGTGCTTTTTACCCCCATGTTAACTCTATGGGGGAAACTTAAAGTTACTGAAAGTGCACTAGGGTGCCTTTTACCCCCATGTTAACTCTATGGGGGAAACTCAAAGTTACTGAAAGTGCACTAGGCTGCTTTTTACCCCCATGTTAACTCTATGGGGGAAACTCAAAGTTACTGAAAGTGCACTAGGGTGCTTTTTACCCCCATGTTAACTCTATGGGGGAAACTCAAAGTTACTGAAAGTGCACTAGGGTGCTTTTTACCCCCATGTTAACTCTATGGGGGAAACTCAAAGTTACTGAAAGTGAACTAGGGTGCTTTTTACCCCCATGTTAACTCTATGGGGGAAACTCAAAGTTACTGAAAGTGCACTAGGGTGCTTTTTACCCCCATATTAACTCTATGGGGGAAACTCAAAGTTACTGAAAGTGCACTAGGGTGCTTTTTACCCCCATGTTAACTCTATGGGGGAAACTCAAAGTTACTGAAAGTGCACTAGGGTGCTTTTTACCCCCATGTTAACTCTATGGGGGAAACTCAAAGTTACTGAAAGTGCACTAGGGTGCTTTTTACCCCCATGTTAACTCTATGGGGGAAACTCAAAGTTACTGAAAGTGCACTAGGGTGCTTTTTACCCCCATGTTAACTCTATGGGGGAAACTCAAAGTTACTGAAAGTGCACTAGGGTGCTTTTTACCCCCATGTTAACTCTATGGGGGAAACTCAAAGTTACTGAAAGTGCACTAGGGTGCTTTTTACCCCCATGTTAACTCTATGGGGGAAACTCAAAGTTACTGAAAGTGCACTAGGGTGCTTTTTACCCCCATGTTAACTCTATGGGGGAAACTTAAAGTTACTGAAAGTGTACTAGGGTGCTTTTTACCCCCATGTTAACTCTATGGGGGAAACTCAAAGTTACTGAAAGTGCACTAGGGTGCTTTTTACCCCCATGTTAACTCTATGGGGGAAACTCAAAGTTACTGAAAGTGCACTAGGGTGCTTTTTACCCCCATGTTAACTCTATGGGGGAAACTCAAATTTACTGAAAGTGAACTAGGGTGCTTTTTACCCCCATGTTAACTCTATGGGGGAAACTCAAAGTTACTGAAAGTGTACTAGGGTGCTTTTTACCCCCATGTTAACTCTATGGGGGAAACTTAAAGTTACTGAAAGTGCACTTGGGTGCTTTTTACCCCTATGTTAACTCTATGGGGGAAACTTAAAGTTACTGAAAGTGTACTAGGGTGCTTTTTACCCCCATGTTAACTCTATGGGGGAAACTTAAAGTTACTGAAAGTGCACTTGGGTGCTTTTTACCCCCATGTTAACACTAAGGGGGAAACTTAAAGTTACTGAAAGTGCACTTGGGTGCTTTTTACCCCCATGTTAACTCTAAGGGGGAAACTCAAAGTTACTGAAAGTGCACTAGGGTGCTTTTTACCCCCATGTTAATTCTATGGGGGAAACTCAAAGTTACTGAAAGTGAACTAGGGTGCTTTTTACCCCCATGTTAACTCTATGGGGGAAACTCAAAGTTACTGAAAGTGCACTAGGGTGCTTTTTACCCCCATGTTAACTCTATGGGGGAAACTCAAAGTTACTGAAAGTGCACTAGGGTGCTTTTTACCCCCATGTTAACTCTATGGGGGAAACTCAAAGTTACTGAAAGTGCACTAGGGTGCTTTTTACCCCCATGTTAACTCTATGGGGGAAACTCAAAGTTACTGAAAGTGAACTAGGGTGCTTTTTACCCCCATGTTAACTCTATGGGGGAAACCAAAGTTACTGAAAGTGCACTAGGGTGCTTTTTACCCCCATGTTAACTCTATGGGGGAAACTCAAAGTTACTGAAAGTGCACTAGGGTGCTTTTTACCCCCATGTTAACTCTATGGGGGATTATCAAAGTTACTGAAAGTGCACTAGGGTGCTTTTTACCCCCATGTTAACTCTATGGGGGAAACTCAAAGTTACTGAAAGTGCACTAGGGTGCTTTTTACCCCCATGTTAACTCTATGGGGGAAACTCAAAGTTACTGAAAGTGCACTAGGGTGCTTTTTACCCCCATGTTAACTCTATGGGGGAAACTCAAAGTTACTGAAAGTGCACTAGGGTGCTTTTTACCCCCATGTTAACTCTATGGGGGAAACTCAAAGTTACTGAAAGTGCACTAGGGTGCTTTTTACCCCCATGTTAACTCTATGGGGGAAACTCAAAGTTACTGAAAGTGCACTAGGGTGCTTTTTACCCCCATGTTAATTCTATGGGGGAAACTCAAAGTTACTGAAAGTGCACTAGGGTGCTTTTTACCCCCATGTTAACTCTATGGGGGAAACTCAAAGTTACTGAAAGTGCACTAGGGTGCTTTTTACCCCCATGTTAACTCTATGGGGGAAACTCAAAGTTACTGAAAGAGCACTAATGTGCTTTTTACCCCCATGTTAACTCTATGGGGGAAACTCAAAGTTACTGAAAGTGTACTAGGGTGCTTTTTACCCCCATGTTAACTCTATGGGGGAAACTCAAAGTTACTGAATGTGCACTTGGGTGCTTTTTACCCCCATGTTAACTCTATGGGGGAAACTTAAAGTTACTGAAAGTGTACTAGGGTGCTTTTTACCCCCATGTTAACTCTATGGGGGAAACTTAAAGTTACTGAAAGTGCACTTGGAAAGTTACTGAAAGTGCACTTGGGTGCTTTTTACCCCCATGTTAACTCTATGGGGGAAACTCAAAGTTACTGAAAGTGCACTAGGGTGCTTTTTACCCCCATGTTAACTCTATGGGGGAAACTCAAAGTTACTGAAAGTGCACTAGGGTGCTTTTTACCCCCATGTTAACTCTATGGGGGAAAATCAAAGTTACTGAAAGTGCACTAGGGTGCTTTTTACCCCCATGTTAACTCTATGGGGGAAACTCAAAGTTACTGAAAGTGCACTACGGTGCTTTTTACCCCCATGTTAACTCTATGGGGGAAACTCAAAGTTACTGAAAATGCACTAGGGTGCTTTTTACCCCCATGTTAACTCTATGGGGGAAACTTAAAGTTACTGAAAGTGTACTAGGGTGCTTTTTACCCCCATGTTAACTCTATGGGGGAAACTCAAAGTTACTGAAAGTGCACTAGGGTGCTTTTTACCCCCATGTTAACTCTATGGGGGAAACTCAAAGTTACTGAAAGTGCACTAGGGTGCTTTTTACCCCCATGTTAACTCTATGGGGGAAACTCAAATTTACTGAAAGTGAACTAGGGTGCTTTTTACCCCCATGTTAACTCTATGGGGGAAACTCAAAGTTACTGAAAGTGTACTAGGGTGCTTTTTACCCCCATGTTAACTCTATGGGGGAAACTCAAAGTTACTGAAAGTACACTAGGGTGCTTTTTACCCCCGTGTTAACTCTATAGGGGAAACTTAAAGTTACTGAAAGTGTACTAGGGTGTTTTTTACCCCCATGTTAACTCTATGGGGGAAACTTAAAGTTACTGAAAGTGCACTTGGGTGCCTTTTACCCCCATGTTAACTCTATGACGTAAAGTTACTGAAAGTGTACTAGGGTGCTTTTTACCCCCATGTTAACTCTATGGGGGAAACTTAAAGTTACTGAAAGTGCACTTGGGTGCCTTTTACCCCCATGTTAACTCTATGGGGGAAACTTAAAGTTACTGAAAGTGCACTTGGGTGCTTTTTACCCCCATGTTAACTCTATGGGGGAAACTTAAAGTTACTGAAAGTGCACTAGGATGCTTTTTACCCCCATGTTAACTCTATGGGGGAAACTTAAAGTTACTGAAAGTGCACTTGGGTGCTTTTTACCCCCATGTTAACTCTATGGGGATTACTTAAAGTTACTGAAAGTGCACTAGGGTTCTTTTTAGCCCCAGGTTAACTCTATGGGGGAACTTAAAGTTACTGAAAGTGCACTAGAGCGCTTTTTACCCCCATGTTAACTCTATGGGGGAAACTTAAAGTTACTGTAAGTGCACTAGGGTGCTTTTTACCCCCATGTTAACTCTATGGGGGAAACTTAAAGTTACTGAAAGTGCACTAGGGTGCTTTTTACCCCCATGTTAACTCTATGGAGGAAACTTAAAGTTACTGAAAGTGCACTAGGGTGCTTTTTACCCCCATGTTAACTGTATGGGGAACTTAAAGTTACTGAAAGTGCTCACTACTGCGGTTTTCCATCACTTTAGCTATAGTATGTTACATATAGATGGTTTATATGAAGTTTCAACACACTTTGTTTTCTTCCTATGTTAACTCTATGGGGAAAATTTAAAACTACTGAAAGTGCTCATAAGTGCGGTTTTCCATCACTTTAGCTATAGTATGTTACATATAGGGAGAAAACAAAGTGTGTTGAAACTTCATATAAACCATCTATATGTAACATACTATAGCTAAAGTGATGGGAAAACCGCACTAATGAGCACTTTCAGTAACTTTAATTTCCCCCATACAGTTAACATGGGGGTAAAAAGCACCCTAGTGCACTTTCAGTAACTTTAAGTTTCCTCCATAGAGTTAACATGGGGGTAAAAAGCACCCTAGTGCAATTTCAGTAACTTTAAGTTTCCCCCATAGAGTTAACATGGGGGTAAAAAGCACCCTAGTGCACTTTGAGTAACTTTAAGTTTCCCCCATAGAGTTAACATGGGGGTAAAAAGCATCCTAGTGCACTTTCAGTAACTTTAAGTTTCCCCCATAGAGTTAACATGGGGGTAAAAAGCACCCTAGTGCACTTTCAGTAACTTTAAGTTTCCCCCATAGAGTTAACATGGGGGTAAAAAGCACCCTAGTGCACTTTCAGTAACTTTAAATTTCCCCCATAGAGTTAACATAGGGTAAAAAGCACCCTAGTGCACTTTCAGTAAATTTAAGTTTCCCCCATAGAGTTAACATGGGGGTAAAAAGCACCCTAGTGCACTTTCAGTAACTTTAAGTTTCCCCCATAGAGTTAACCTGGGGGTAAAAAGCACCCTAGTGCACTTTCAGTAACTTTAAGTAATCCCCATAGAGTTAACATGGGGGTAAAAAGCACCCAAGTGCACTTTCAGTAACTTTAAGCTTCCCCCATAGAGTTAACATGGGGTAAAAAGCACCCAAGTGCACTTTCAGTAACTTGAGGGCTACGGTGCCAGGGTCGTATAATTATTTCGACGCCCCTTGCCCTCTCCCTAAATACTTGCTGGAGGCATGGGAGGTCAATTCCGATAGAGGTAAATGTCCCCTTCAAGGACTGCTAGAGTGACCCCCCTCGGGAAATGGAACACCGAAAATAGGAGCACCAGTACGAAGGTGTCATAGACTTTTTTTCCGACGGTGATTTCTCCCTCCCTAATTAATCCCTGGAACCGTGGGGGGTGTCTTTCGGTGGGTCTTTAAGTCCCCTTCAAGGACTGCTAGAGTGCCCCCCTCGGGAAATGGAACACCGAAAATAGGAGCACCAGTACGAAGGTGTCATAGACTTTTTTTCCGACGGTGATTTCTCCCTCCCTAATTAATCCCTGGAACCGTGGGGGGTGTCTTTCGGTGGGTCTTTAAGTCCCCCTCAAGGACTGCTAGAGTGACCCCCCTCGGGAAATGGAACACCGAAAATAGGAGCACCAGTACGAAGGTGTCATAGACTTTTTTTCCGACGGTGATTTCTCCCTCCCTAATTAATCCCTGGAACCGTGGGGGGTGTCTTTCGGTGGGTCTTTAAGTCCCCTTCAAGGACTGCTAGAGTGACCCCCCTCGGGAAATGGAACACCGAAAATAGGAGCACCAGTACGAATGTGTCATAGACTTTTTTTCCGACGGTGATTTCTCCCTCCCTAATTAATCCCTGGAACCGTGGGGGGTGTCTTTCGGTGGGTCTTTAAGTCCCCTTCAAGGACTGCTAGAGTGACCCCCCTCGGGAAATGGAACACCGAAAATAGGAGCACCAGTACGAATGTGTCATAGACTTTTTTTCCGACGGTGATTTCTCCCTCCCTAATTAATCCCTGGAACCGTGGGGGGTGTCTTTCGGTGGGTCTTTAAGTCCCCTTCAAGGACTGCTAGAGTGACCCCCCTCGGGAAATGGAACACCGAAAATAGGAGCACCAGTACGAAGGTGTCATAGACTTTTTTCCGACGGTGATTTCTCCCTCCCTAATTAATCCCTGGAACCGTGGGGGGTGTCTTTCGGTGGGTCTTTAAGTCCCCTTCAAGGACTGCTAGAGTGACCCCCCTCGGGGAAATGGAACACCGAAAATAGGAGCACCAGTACGAAGGTGTCATAGACTTTTTTTCCGACGGTGATTTCTCCCTCCCTAATTAATCCCTGGAACCGTTGGGGGTGTCTTTCGGTGGGTCTTTAAGTCCCCTTCAAGGACTGCTAGAGTGCCCCCCTCGGGAAATGGAACACCGAAAATAGGAGCACCAGTACGAAGGTGTCATAGACTTTTTTTCCGACGGTGATTTCTCCCTCCCTAATTAATCCCTGGAACCGTGGGGGTTGTCTTTCGGTGGGTCTTTAAGTCCCCTTCAAAGACTGCTAGAGTGACCCCCCTCGGGAAATGGAACACCGAAAATAGGAGCACCAGTACGAAGATGTCATAGACTTTTTTTCCGACGGTGATTTCTCCCTCCCTAATTAATCCCTGGAACCGTGGGGGGTGTCTTTCGGTGGGTCTTTAAGTCCCCCTCAAGGACTGCTAGAGTGACCCCCCTCGGGAAATGGAACACCGAAAATAGGAGCACCAGTACGAAGGTGTCATAGACTTTTTTTCCGACGGTGATTTCTCCCTCCCTAATTAATCCCTGGAACCGTGGGGGGTGTCTTTCGGTGGGTCTTTAAGTCCCCTTCAAGGACTGCTAGAGTGACCCCCCTCGGGAAATGGAACACCGAAAATAGGAGCACCAGTACGAAGGTGTCATAGACTTTTTTTCCGACGGTGATTTCTCCCTCCCTAATTAATCCCTGGAACCGTGGGGGGTGTCTTTCGGTGGGTCTTTAAGTCCCCTTCAAGGACTGCTAGAGTGACCCCCCTCGGGAAATGGAACACCGAAAATAGGAGCACCAGTACGAATGTGTCATAGACTTTTTTTCCGACGGTGATTTCTCCCTCCCTAATTAATCCCTGGAACCGTGGGGGGTGTCTTTCGGTGGGTCTTTAAGTCCCCTTCAAGGACTGCTAGAGTGACCCCCCTCGGGAAATGGAACACCGAAAATAGGAGCACCAGTACGAAGGTGTCATAGACTTTTTTTCCGACGGTGATTTCTCCCTCCCTAATTAATCCCTGGAACCGTGGGGGGTGTCTTTCGGTGGGTCTTTAAGTCCCCTTCAAGGACTGCTAGAGTGACCCCCCTCGGGAAATGGAACACCGAAAATAGGAGCACCAGTACGAAGGTGTCATAGACTTTTTTTCCGACGGTGATTTCTCCCTCCCTAATTAATCCCTGGAACCGTGGGGGGTGTCTTTCGGTGGGTATTTAAGTCCCCTTCAAGGACTGCTAGAGTGCTCCCCTCGGGAAATGGAACACCGAAAATAGGAGCACCAGTACGGAGGTGTCATAGACTTTTTTTCCGACGGTGATTTCTCCCTCCCTAATTAATCCCTGGAACCGTGGGGGGTGTCTTTCGGTGGGTCTTTAAGTCCCCTTCAAGGACTGCTAGAGTGCCCCCCTCGGGAAATGGAACACCGAAAATAGGAGCACCAGTACGAAGGTGTCATAGACTTTTTTTCCGACGGTGATTTCTCCCTCCCTAATTAATCCCTGGAACCGTGGGGGGTGTCTTTCGGTGGGTCTTTAAGTCCCCTTCAAGGACTGCTAGAGTGACCCCCTTCGGGAAATGGAACACCGAAAATAGGAGCACCAGTACGAAGGTGTCATAGACTTTTTTTCCGACGGTGATTTCTCCCTCCCTAATTTATCCCTGGAACCGTGGGGGGTGTCTTTCGGAGGGTCTTTAAGTCCCCTTCAAGGACTGCTAGAGTGATCCCCCTCGGGAAATGGAACACCGAAAATAGGAGCACCAGTACGAAGGTGTCATAGACTTTTTTTCCGACGGTGATTTCTCCCTCCCTAATTAATCCCTGGAACCGTGGGGGGTGTCTTTCGGTGGGTCTTTAAGTCCCCTTCAAGGACTGCTAGAGTGACCCTCCTCGGGAAATGGAACACCGAAAATATGAGCACCAGTACGAAGGTGTCATAGACTTTTTTTCCGACGGTGATTTCTCCCTCCCTAATTAATCCCTGGAACTGTGGGGGGTGTCTTTCGGTGGGTCTTTAAGTCCCCTTCAAGGACTGCTAGAGTGACCCCCCTCGGGAAATGGAACACCGAAAATAGGAGCACCAGTACGAAGATGTCATAGACTTTTTTTCCGACGGTGATTTCTCCCTCCCTAATTAATCCCTGGAACCGTGGGGGGTGTCTTTCGGTGGGTATTTAAGTCCCCTTCAAGGACTGCTAGAGTGCTCCCCTCGGGAAATGGAACACCGAAAATAGGAGCACCAGTACGAAGGTGTCATAGACTTTTTTTCCGACGGTGATTTCTCCCTCCCTAATTAATCCCTGGAACCGTGGGGGGTGTCTTTCGATGGGTCTTTAAGTCCCCTTCAAGGACTGCTAGAGTGCCCCCCTCGGGAAATGGAACACCGAAAATAGGAGCACCAGTACGAAGGTGTCATAGACTTTTTTTCCGACGGTGATTTCTCCCTCCCTAATTAATCCCTGGAACCGTGGGGGGTGTCTTTCGGTGGGTCTTTAAGTCCCCTTCAAGGACTGCTAGAGTGACCCCCTTCGGGAAATGGAACACCGAAAATAGGAGCACCAGTACGAAGGTGTCATAGACTTTTTTTCCGACGGTGATTTCTCCCTCCCTAATTTATCCCTGGAACCGTGGGGGGTGTCTTTCGGAGGGTCTTTAAGTCCCCTTCAAGGACTGCTAGAGTGATCCCCCTCGGGAAATGGAACACCGAAAATAGGAGCACCAGTACGAAGGTGTCATAGACTTTTTTTCCGACGGTGATTTCTCCCTCCCTAATTAATCCCTGGAACCGTGGGGGGTGTCTTTCGGTGGGTCTTTAAGTCCCCTTCAAGGACTGCTAGAGTGACCCTCCTCGGGAAATGGAACACCGAAAATAGGAGCACCAGTACGAAGGTGTCATAGACTTTTTTTCCGACGGTGATTTCTCCCTCCCTAATTAATCCCTGGAAGCGTGGGGGGTGTCTTTCGGTGGGTCTTTAAGTCCCCTTCAAGGACTGCTAGAGTGACCCCCCTCGGGAAATGGAACACCGAAAATAGGAGCACCAGTACGAAGGTGTCATAGACTTTTTTTCCGACGGTGATTTCTCCCTCCCTAATTAATCCCTGGAACTGTGGGGGGTGTCTTTCGGTGGGTCTTTAAGTCCCCTTCAAGGACTGCTAGAGTGACCCCCCTCGGGAAATGGAACACCGAAAATAGGAGCACCAGTAAAAGATGTCATAGACTTTTTTTCCGACGGTGATTTCTCCCTCCCTAATTAATCCCTGGAACCGTGGGGGGTGTCTTTCGGTGGGTCTTTAAGTCCCCTTCAAGGACTGCTAGAGTGACCCCCCTCGGGAAATGGAACACCGAAAATAGGAGCACCAGTACGAAGGTGTCATAGACTTTTTTTCCGACGGTGATTTCTCCCTCCCTAATTAATCCCTGGAACCGTGGGGGGTGTCTTTCGGTGGGTCTTTAAGTCCCCTTCAAGGACTGCTAGAGTGACCCCCATCGGGAAATGGAACACCGAAAATAGGAGCACCAGTACGAAGGTGTCATAGACTTTTTTTCCGACGGTGATTTCTCCCTCCCTAATTAATCCCTGGAACCGTGGGGGGTGTCTTTCGGTGGGTCTTTAAGTCCCCTTCAAGGACTGCTAGAGTGCCCCCCTCGGGAAATGGAACACCGAAAATAGGAGCACCAGTACGAAGGTGTCATAGACTTTTTTTCCGACGGTGATTTCTCCCTCCCTAATTAATCCCTGGAACCGTGGGGGGTGTCTTTCGGTGGGTCTTTAAGTCCCCTTCAAGGACTGCTAGAGTGACCCCCCTCGGGAAATGGAACACCGAAAATAGGAGCACCAGTACGAAGGTGTCATAGACTTTTTTTCCGACGGTGATTTCTCCCTCCCTAATTAATCCCTGGAACCGTGGGGGGTGTCTTTCGGTGGGTCTTTAAGTCCCCTTCAAGGACTGCTAGAGTGACCCCCCTCGGGAAATGGAACACCGAAAATAGGAGCACCAGTACGAAGGTGTCATAGACTTTTTTTCCGACGGTGATTTCTCCCTCCCTAATTAATCCCTGGAACCGTGGGGGGTGTCTTTCGGTGGGTCTTTAAGTCCCCTTCAAGGACTGCTAGAGTGACCCCCCTCGGGAAATGGAACACCGAAAATAGGAGCACCAGTACGAAGGTGTCATAGACTTTTTTTCCGACGGTGATTTCTCCCTCCCTAATTAATCCCTGGAACCGTGGGGGGTGTCTTTCGGTGGGTCTTTAAGTCCCCTTCAAGGACTGCTAGAGTGACCCCCCTCGGGAAATGGAACACCGAAAATAGGAGCACCAGTACGAAGGTGTCATAGACTTTTTTTCCGACGGTGATTTCTCCCTCCCTAATTAATCCCTGGAACCGTGGGGGGTGTCTTTCGGTGGGTCTTTAAGTCCCCTTCAAGGACTGCTAGAGTGACCCCCCTCGGGAAATGGAACACCGAAAATAGGAGCACCAGTACGAAGGTGTCATAGACTTTTTTTCCGACGGTGATTTCTCCCTCCCTAATTAATCCCTGGAACCGTGGGGGGTGTCTTTCGGTGGGTCTTTAAGTCCCCTTCAAGGACTGCTAGAGTGACCCCCCTCGGGAAATGGAACACCGAAAATAGGAGCACCAGTACGAAGGTGTCATAGACTTTTTTTCCGACGGTGATTTCTCCCTCCCTAATTAATCCCTGGAACCGTGGGGGGTGTCTTTCGGTGGGTCTTTAAGTCCCCTTCAAGGACTGCTAGAGTGACCCCCCTCGGGAAATGGAACACCGAAAATAGGAGCACCAGTACGAAGGTGTCATAGACTTTTTTTCCGACGGTGATTTCTCCCTCCCTAATTAATCCCTGGAACCGTGGGGGGTGTCTTTCGGTGGGTCTTTAAGTCCCCTTCAAGGACTGCTAGAGTGACCCCCCTCGGGAAATGGAACACCGAAAATAGGAGCACCAGTACGAAGATGTCATAGACTTTTTTTGCGACGGTGATTTCTCCCTCCCTAATTAATCCCTGGAACCGTGGGGGGTGTCTTTCGGTGGGTCTTTAAGTCCCCTTCGAGGACTGCTAGAGTGATCCCCCTCGGGAAATGGAACACCGAAAATAGGAGCACGTGTACCAAGATGTCATACTTTTTTCCGACAGTAAAAAACCCGACGACAGTAAATAACTCAAATTAAAAAATAATTTATTAATTTATGTTAATTTATTAATTTATGCTAATTTATTCTAATTTATGTTAATTAATTAATTAATTAATTAATTAACATAAATTAATAAATTAACATAAATTAATAAATTAGCATAAATTAATAAATTAATATTTAAGTAGGTTTTTTAATGTCGTCGAGTTTTTTGCTGTCGGAAAAAAAGTCAAACACAACTTTTTATCGGTCCTCTAATTTTCTTTACCCTTTTTCCCCACAGGGCTAACTCTGAATGTCTTTAAAGAGGACTAAAGGATCTACCGAAAGAGCCCTCTCACGGTTCAAGGGATTAATTAGGGAGGGAGAAATCACCGTCGGAAAAAAAGTCTATGACATCTTCGTACAGCTGCTCCTATTTTCGGTGTTCCATTTCCCGAGGGGGGTCACTCTAGCAGTCCTTGAAGGGGACTTAAAGACCCACCGAAAGACACCCCCCACGGTTCCAGGGATTAATTTGGGAGGGAGAAATCACCGTCGGAAAAAAAGTCTATGACAACTTCGTACTGGTGCTCCTATTTTCGGTGTTCCATTTCCCGAGGGGGGTCACTCTAGCAGTCCTTGAAGGGGACTTAAAGACCCACCGAAAGACACCCCCCACGGTTCCAGGGATTAATAAGGGAGGGAGAAATCACCGTCGGAAAAAAAGTCTATGACATCTTCGTACTGGTGCTTCTATTTTCGGTGTTCCATTTCCCGAGGGGGGTCACTCTAGCAGTCCTTGAAGGGGACTTAAAGACCCACCGAAAGACACCCCCCACGGTTCCAGGGATTAATTAGGGAGGGAGAAATCACCGTCGGAAAAAAAGTCTATGACATCTTCGTACTGGTGCTCCTATTTTCGGTGTTCCATTTCCCGAGGGGGGTCACTCTAGCAGTCCTTGAAGGGGACTTAAAGACCCACCGAAAGACACCCCCCACGGTTCCAGGGATTAATTAGGGAGGGAGAAATCACCGTCGGAAAAAAAGTCTTTGACATCTTCGTACTGGTGCTCCTATTTTCGGTGTTCCATTTCCCGAGGGGGGTCACTCTAGCAGTCCTTGAAGGGGACTTAAAGACCCACCGAAAGACACCCCCCACGGTTCCAGGGATTAATTAGGGAGGGAGAAATCACCGTCGGAAAAAAAGTCTATGACACCTTCGTACTGGTGCTCTTATTTTCGGTGTTCCATTTCCCGAGGGGGGTCACTCTAGCAGTCCTTGAAGGGGACTTAAAGACCCACCGAAAGACACCCCCCACGGTTCCAGGGATTAATTAGGGAGGGAGAAATCACCGTCGGAAAAAAAGTCTATGACACCTTCGTACTGGTGCTCCTATTTTCGGTGTTCCATTTCCCAAGGGGGGCACTCTAGCAGTCCTTGAAGGGGACTTAAAGACCCACCGAAAGACACCCCCCACGGTTCCAGGGATTAATTAGGGAGGGAGAAATCACCGTCGGAAAAAAAGTCTATGACACCTTCGTACTGGTGCTCCTATTTTCGGTGTTCCATTTCCCGAGGGGGGTCACTCTAGCAGTCCTTGAAGGGGACTTAAAGACCCACCGAAAGACACCCCCCACGGTTCCAGGGATTAATTAGGGAGGGAGAAATCACCGTCGGAAAAAAAGTCTATGACACCTTCGTACTGGTGCTCCTATTTTCGGTGTTCCATTTCCCGAGGGGGGTCACTCTAGCAGTCCTTGAAGGGGACTTAAAGACCCACCGAAAGACACCCCCCACGGTTCCAGGGATTAATTAGGGAGGGAGAAATCACCGTCGGAAAAAAAGTCTATGACACCTTCGTACTGGTGCTCCTATTTTCGGTGTTCCATTTCCCGAGGGGGGTCACTCTAGCAGTCCTTGAAGGGGACTTAAAGACCCACCGAAAGACACCCCCCACGGTTCCAGGGATTAATTAGGGAGGGAGAAATCACCGTCGGAAAAAAAGTCTATGACACCTTCGTACTGGTGCTCCTATTTTCGGTGTTCCATTTCCCGAGGGGGGTCACTCTAGCAGTCCTTGAAGGGGACTTAAAGACCCACCGAAAGACACCCCCCACGGTTCCAGGGATTAATTAGGGAGGGAGAAATCACCGTCGGAAAAAAAGTCTATGACACCTTCGTACTGGTGCTCCTATTTTCGGTGTTCCATTTCCCGAGGGGGGTCACTCTAGCAGTCCTTGAAGGGGACTTAAAGACCCACCGAAAGACACCCCCCACGGTTCCAGGGATTAATTAGGGAGGGAGAAATCACCGTCGGAAAAAAAGTCTATGACACCTTCGTACTGGTGCTCCTATTTTCGGTGTTCCATTTCCCGAGGGGGGTCACTCTAGCAGTCCTTGAAGGGGACTTAAAGACCCACCGAAAGACACCCCCCACGGTTCCAGGGATTAATTAGGGAGGGAGAAATCACCGTCGGAAAAAAAGTCTATGACACCTTCGTACTGGTGCTCCTATTTTCGGTGTTCCATTTCCCGAGGGGGGTCACTCTAGCAGTCCTTGAAGGGGACTTAAAGACCCACCGAAAGACACCCCCCACGGTTCCAGGGATTAATTAGGGAGGGAGAAATCACCGTCGGAAAAAAAGTCTATGACACCTTCGTACTGGTGCTCCTATTTTCGGTGTTCCATTTCCCGAGGGGGGTCACTCTAACAATCCTTGAAGGGGACTTAAAGACCCACCGAAAGACACCCCCCACGGTTCCAGGGATTAATTAGGGAGGGAGAAATCACCGTCGGAAAAAAAGTCTATGACACCTTCGTACTGGTGCTCCTATTTTCGGTGTTCCATTTCCCGAGGGGGGTCACTCTAGCAGTCCTTGAAGGGGACTTAAAGACCCACCGAAAGACACCCCCCACGGTTCCAGGGATTAATTAGGGAGGGAGAAATCACCGTCGGAAAAAAAGTCTATGACACATTCGTACTGGTGCTCCTATTTTCGGTGTTCCATTTCCCGAGGGGGGTCACTCTAGCAGTCCTTGAAGGGGACTTAAAGACCCACCGAAAGACACCCCCCACGGTTCCAGGGATTAATTAGGGAGGGAGAAATCACCGTCGGAAAAAAAGTCTATGACACCTTCGTACTGGTGCTCCTATTTTCGGTGTTCCATTTACCGAGGGGGGTCACTCTAGCAGTCCTTGAAGGGGACTTAAAGACCCACCGAAAGACACCCCCCACGGTTCCAGGGATTAATTAGGGAGGGAGAAATCACCGTCGGAAAAAAAGTCTATGACACCTTCGTACTGGTGCTCCTATTTTCGGTGTTCCATTTCCCGAGGGGGGTCACTCTAGCAGTCCTTGAGGGGGACTTAAAGACCCACCGAAAGACACCCCCCACGGTTCCAGGGATTAATTAGGGAGGGAGAAATCACCGTCGGAAAAAAAGTCTATGACATCTTCGTACTGGTGCTCCTATTTTCGGTGTTCCATTTCCCGAGGGGGGTCACTCTAGCAGTCCTTGAAGGGGACTTAAAGACCCACCGAAAGACACCCCCCACGGTTCCAGGGATTAATTAGGGAGGGAGAAATCACCGTCGGAAAAAAAGTCTATGACACCTTCGTACTGGTGCTCCTATTTTCGGTGTTCCATTTCCCGAGGGGGGCACTCTAGCAGTCCTTGAAGGGGACTTAAAGACCCACCGAAAGACACCCCCCACGGTTCCAGGGATTAATTAGGGAGGGAGAAATCACCGTCGGAAAAAAAGTCTATGACACCTTCGTACTGGTGCTCCTATTTTCGGTGTTCCATTTCCCGAGGGGGGTCACTCTAGCAGTCCTGGAAGGGGACTTAAAGACCCACCGAAAGACACCCCCCACGGTTCCAGGGATTAATTAGGGAGGGAGAAATCACCGTCGGAAAAAAAGTCTATGACACCTTCGTACTGGTGCTCCTATTTTCGGTGTTCCATTTCCCGAGGGGGGTCACTATAGCAGTCCTTGAAGGGGACTTAAAGACCCACCGAAAGACACCCCCCACGGTTCCAGGGATTAATTAGGGAGGGAGAAATCACCGTCGGAAAAAAAGTCTATGACACATTCGTACTGGTGCTCCTATTTTCGGTGTTCCATTTCCCGAGGGGGGTCACTCTAGCAGTCCTTGAGGGGGACTTAAAGACCCACCGAAAGACACCCCCCACGGTTCCAGGGATTAATTAGGGAGGGAGAAATCACCGTCGGAAAAAAAGTCTATGACACCTTCGTACTGGTGCTCCTATTTTCGGTGTTCCATTCCCCGAGGGGGGTCACTCTAGCAGTCCTTGAAGGGGACTTAAAGACCCACCGAAAGACACCCCCCACGGTTCCAGGGATTAATTAGGGAGGGAGAAATCACCGTCGGAAAAAAAGTCTATGACACCTTCGTACTGGTGCTCCTATTTTCGGTGTTCCATTTCCCAAGGGGGGTCACTCTAGCAGTCCTTGAAGGGGACTTAAAGACCCACCGAAAGACACCCCCCACGGTTCCAGGGATTAATTAGGGAGGGAGAAATCACCGTCGGAAAAAAAGTCTATGACACCTTCGTACTGGTGCTCCTATTTTCGGTGTTCCATTTCCCGAGGGGGGTCACTCTAGCAGTCCTTGAAGGGGACTTAAAGACCCACCGAAAGACACCCCCCACAGTTCCAGGGATTAATTAGGGAGGGAGAAATCACCGTCGGAAAAAAAGTCTATGACATCTTCGTACTGGTGCTCCTATTTTCGGTGTTCCATTTCCCGAGGGGGGTCACTCTAGCAGTCCTTGAAGGGGACTTAAAGACCCACCGAAAGACACCCCCCACGGTTCCAGGGATTAATTAGGGAGGGAGAAATCACCGTCGGAAAAAAAGTCTATGACACCTTCGTACTGGTGCTCCTATTTTCGGTGTTCCATTTCCCGAGGGGGGCACTCTAGCAGTCCTTGAAGGGGACTTAAAGACCCACCGAAAGACACCCCCCACGGTTCCAGGGATTAATTAGGGAGGGAGAAATCACCGTCGGAAAAAAAGTCTATGACACCTTCGTACTGGTGCTCCTATTTTCGGTGTTCCATTTCCCGAGGGGGGTCACTCTAGCAGTCCTGGAAGGGGACTTAAAGACCCACCGAAAGACACCCCCCACGGTTCCAGGGATTAATTAGGGAGGGAGAAATCACCGTCGGAAAAAAAGTCTATGACACCTTCGTACTGGTGCTCCTATTTTCGGTGTTCCATTTCCCGAGGGGGGTCACTCTAGCAGTCCTTGAAGGGGACTTAAAGACCCACCGAAAGACACCCCCCACGGTTCCAGGGATTAATTAGGGAGGGAGAAATCACCGTCGGAAAAAAAGTCTATGACACATTCGTACTGGTGCTCCTATTTTCGGTGTTCCATTTCCCGAGGGGGGTCACTCTAGCAGTCCTTGAGGGGGACTTAAAGACCCACCGAAAGACACCCCCCACGGTTCCAGGGATTAATTAGGGAGGGAGAAATCACCGTCGGAAAAAAAGTCTATGACACCTTCGTACTGGTGCTCCTATTTTCGGTGTTCCATTCCCCGAGGGGGGTCACTCTAGCAGTCCTTGAAGGGGACTTAAAGACCCACCGAAAGACACGCCCCACGGTTCCAGGGATTAATTAGGGAGGGAGAAATCACCGTCGGAAAAAAAGTCTATGACACCTTCGTACTGGTGCTCCTATTTTCGGTGTTCCATTTCCCGAGGGGGGTCACTCTAGCAGTCCTTGAAGGGGACTTAAAGACCCACCGAAAGACACCCCCCACGGTTCCAGGGATTAATTAGGGAGGGAGAAATCACCGTCGGAAAAAAAGTCTATGACACCTTCGTACTGGTGCTCCTATTTTCGGTGTTCCATTTCCCGAGGGGGGTCACTCTAGCAGTCCTTGAAGGGGACTTAAAGACCCACCGAAAGACACCCCCCACGGTTCCAGGGATTAATTAGGGAGGGAGAAATCACCGTCGGAAAAAAAGTCTATGACACATTCGTACTGGTGCTCCTATTTTCGGTGTTCCATTCCCCGAGGGGGGTCACTCTAGCAGTCCTTGAAGGGGACTTAAAGACCCACCGAAAGACACCCCCCACGGTTCCAGGGATTAATTAGGGAGGGAGAAATCACCGTCGAAAAAAAAGTCTATGACACCTTCGTACTGGTGCTCCTATTTTCGGTGTTCCATTTCCCGAGGGGGGTCACTCTAGCAGTCCTTGAAGGGGACTTAAAGACCCACCGAAAGACACCCCCCACGGTTCCAGGGATTAATTAGGGAGGGAGAAATCACCGTCGGAAAAAAAGTCTATGACACCTTCGTACTGGTGCTCCTATTTTCGGTGTTCCATTTCCCGAGGGGGGTCACTCTAGCAGTCCTTGAAGGGGACTTAAAGACCCACCGAAAGACACCCCCCACGGTTCCAGGGATTAATTAGGGAGGGAGAAATCACCGTCGGAAAAAAAGTCTATGACACATTCGTACTGGTGCTCCTATTTTCGGTGTTCCATTTCCCGAGGGGGGTCACTCTAGCAGTCCTTGAAGGGGACTTAAAGACCCACCGAAAGACACCCCCCACGGTTCCAGGGATTAATTAGGGAGGGAGAAATCACCGTCGGAAAAAAAGTCTATGACAAATTCGTACTGGTGCTCCTATTTTCGGTGTTCCATTTCCCGAGGGGGGTCACTCTAGCAGTCCTTGAAGGGGACTTAAAGACCCACCGAAAGACACCCCCCACGGTTCCAGGGATTAATTAGGGAGGGAGAAATCACCGTCGGAAAAAAAGTCTATGACACCTTCGTACTGGTGCTCCTATTTTCGGTGTTTAATTTCCCGAGGGGGGTCACTCTAGCAGTCCTTGAGGGGGACTTAAAGACCCACCGAAAGACACCCCCCACGGTTCCAGGGATTAATTAGGGAGGGAGAAATCACCGTCGGAAAAAAAGTCTATGACATCTTCGTACTGGTGCTCCTATTTTCGGTGTTCCATTTCCCGAGGGGGGTCACTCTAGCAGTCCTTGAAGGGGACTTAAAGACCCACCGAAAGACACCCCCCACGGTTCCAGGGATTAATTAGGGAGGGAGAAATCACCGTCTGAAAAAAAGTCTATGACACCTTCGTACTGGTGCTCCTATTTTCGGTGTTCCATTTCCCGAGGGGGGCACTCTAGCAGTCCTTGAAGGGGACTTAAAGACCCACCGAAAGACACCCCCCACGGTTCCAGGGATTAATTAGGGAGGGAGAAATCACCGTCGGAAAAAAAGTCTATGACACCTTCGTACTGGTGCTCCTATTTTCGGTGTTCCATTTCCCGAGGGGGGTCACTCTAGCAGTCCTTGAAGGGGACTTAAAGACCCACCGAAAGACACCCCCCACGGTTCCAGGGATTAATTAGGGAGGGAGAAATCACCGTCGGAAAAAAAAAGTCTATGACACCTTCGTACTGGTGCTCCTATTTTCGGTGTTCCATTTCCCGAGGGGGGTCACTCTAGCAGTCCTTGAAGGGGACTTAAAGACCCACCGAAAGACACCCCCCACGGTTCCAGGGATTAATTAGGGAGGGAGAAATCACCGTCGGAAAAAAAGTCTATGACACCTTCGTACTGGTGCTCCTATTTTCGGTGTTCCATTTCCCGAGGGGGGTCACTCTAGCAGTCCTTGAAGGGGACTTAAAGACCCACCGAAAGACACCCCCCACGGTTCCAGGGATTAATTAGGGAGGGAGAAATCACCGTCGGAAAAAAAGTCTATGACACCTTCGTACTGGTGCTCCTATTTTCGGTGTTCCATTTCCCGAGGGGGGTCACTCTAGCAGTCCTGGAAGGGGACTTAAAGACCCACCGAAAGACACCCCCCACGGTTCCAGGGATTAATTAGGGAGGGAGAAATCACCGTCGGAAAAAAAGTCTATGACACCTTCGTACTGGTGCTCCTATTTTCGGTGTTCCATTTCCCGAGGGGGGTCACTCTAGCAGTCCTTGAGGGGGACTTAAAGACCCACCGAAAGACACCCCCCACGGTTCCAGGGATTAATTAGGGAGGGAGAAATCACCGTCGGAAAAAAAGTCTATGACATCTTCGTACTGGTGCTCCTATTTTCGGTGTTCCATTTCCCGAGGGGGGTCACTCTAGCAGTCCTTGAAGGGGAGTTAAAGACCCACCGAAAGACACCCCCCACGGTTCCAGGGATTAATTAGGGAGGGAGAAATCACCGTCGGAAAAAAAGTCTATGACACCTTCGTACTGGTGCTCCTATTTTCGGTGTTCCATTTCCCGAGGGGGGCACTCTAGCAGTCCTTGAAGGGGACTTAAAGACCCACCGAAAGACACCCCCCACGGTTCCAGGGATTAATTAGGGAGGGAGAAATCACCGTCGGAAAAAAAGTCTATGACACCTTCGTACTGGTGCTCCTATTTTCGGTGTTCCATTTCCCGAGGGGGGTCACTCTAGCAGTCCTTGAAGGGGACTTAAAGACCCACCGAAAGACACCCCCCACGGTTCCAGGGATTAATTAGGGAGGGAGAAATCACCGTCGGAAAAAAAGTCTATGACACCTTCGTACTGGTGCTCCTATTATCGGTGTTCCATTTCCCGAGGGGGGTCACTCTAGCAGTCCTTGAAGGGGACTTAAAGACCCACCGAAAGACACCCCCCACGGTTCCAGGGATTAATTAGGGAGGGAGAAATCACCGTCGGAAAAAAAGTCTATGACACCTTCGTACTGGTGCTCCTATTTTCGGTGTTCCATTTCCCGAGGTAGGTCACTCTAGCAGTCCTTGAAGGGGACTTAAAGACCCACCGAAAGACACCCCCCACGGTTCCAGGGATTAATTAGGGAGGGAGAAATCACCGTCGGAAAAAAAGTCTATGACACATTCGTACTGGTGCTCCTATTTTCGGTGTTCCATTTCCCGAGGGGGGTCACTCTAGCAGTCCTTGAAGGGGACTTAAAGACCCACCGAAAGACACCCCCCACGGTTCCAGGGATTAATTAGGGAGGGAGAAATCACCGTCGGAAAAAAAGTCTATGACACCTTCGTACTGGTGCTCCTATTTTCGGTGTTCCATTTCCCGAGGGGGGTCACTCTAGCAGTCCTTGAGGGGGACTTAAAGACCCACCGAAAGACACCCCCCACGGTTCCAGGGATTAATTAGGGAGGGAGAAATCACCGTCGGAAAAAAAGTCTATGACACCTTCGTACTGGTGCTCCTATTTTCGGTGTTCCATTTCCCGAGGGGGGTCACTCTAGCAGTCCTTGAAGGGGACTTAAAGACCCACCGAAAGACACCCCCCACGGTTCCAGGGATTAATTAGGGAGGGAGAAATCACCGTCGGAAAAAAAGTCTATGACACCTTCGTACTGGTGCTCCTATTTTCGGTGTTCCATTTCCCGAGGGGGGTCACTCTAGCAGTCCTTGAAGGGGACTTAAAGACCCACCGAAAGACACCCCCCACGGTTCCAGGGATTAATTAGGGAGGGAGAAATCACCGTCGGAAAAAAAGTCTATGACACCTTCGTACTGGTGCTCCTATTTTCGGTGTTCCATTTCCCGAGGGGGGTCACTCTAGCAGTCCTTGAAGGGGACTTAAAGACCCACCGAAAGACACCCCCCACGGTTCCAGGGATTAATTAGGGAGGGAGAAATCACCGTCGGAAAAAAAGTCTATGACACCTTCGTACTGGTGCTCCTATTTTCGGTGTTCCATTTCCCGAGGGGGGTCACTCTAGCAGTCCTTGAAGGGGACTTAAAGACCCACCGAAAGACACCCCCCAC
Source organism: Tetragnatha montana (assembly GCA_963680715.1). Lineage (NCBI taxonomy): Eukaryota > Metazoa > Arthropoda > Arachnida > Araneae > Tetragnathidae > Tetragnatha > Tetragnatha montana. The sequence goes on along the minus strand of CAVMFQ010000035.1, from coordinate 30,136 downwards.
GGTTCCAGGGATTAATTAGGGAGGGAGAAATCACCGTCGGAAAAAAAGTCTATGACACATTCGTACTGGTGCTCCTTTTTTCGGTGTTCCATTTCCCGAGGGGGGTCACTCTAGCAGTCCTTGAAGGGGACTTAAAGACCCACCGAAAGACACCCCCCACGGTTCCAGGGATTAATTAGGGAGGGAGAAATCACCGTCGGAAAAAAAGTCTATGACACATTCGTACTGGTGCTCCTATTTTCGGTGTTCCATTTCCCGAGGGGGGTCACTCTAGCAGTCCTTGAAGTTGACTTAAAGACCCACCGAAAGACACCCCCCACGGTTCCAGGGATTAATTAGGGAGGGAGAAATCACCGTCGGAAAAAAAGTCTATGACACCTTCGTACTGGTGCTCCTATTTTCGGTGTTCCACTTCCCGAGGGGGGTCACTCTAGCAGTCCTTGAGGGGGACTTAAAGACCCACCGAAAGACACCCCCCACGGTTCCAGGGATTAATTAGGGAGGGAGAAATCACCGTCGGAAAAAAAGTCTATGACATCTTCGTACTGGTGCTCCTATTTTCGGTGTTCCATTTCCCGAGGGGGGTCACTCTAGCAGTCCTTGAAGGGGACATTTACCTCTATCGGAATTGACCTCCCATGCCTCCAGCAAGTATTTAGGGAGAGGGCAAGGGGCGTCGAAATAATTATACGACCCTGGCACCGTAGCCCTCAAGTTACTGAAAGTGCACTTGGGTGCTTTTTACCCCATGTTAACTCTATGGGGGAAGCTTAAAGTTACTGAAAGTGCACTTGGGTGCTTTTTACCCCCATGTTAACTCTATGGGGATTACTTAAAGTTACTGAAAGTGCACTAGGGTGCTTTTTACCCCCAGGTTAACTCTATGGGGGAAACTTAAGGTTACTGAAAGTGCACTAGGGTGCTTTTTACCCCCATGTTAACTCTATGGGGGAAACTTAAATTTACTGAAAGTGCACTAGGGTGCTTTTTAACCCATGTTAACTCTATGGGGGAAATTTAAAGTTACTGAAAGTGCACTAGGGTGCTTTTTACCCCCATGTTAACTCTATGGGGGAAACTTAAAGTTACTGAAAGTGCACTAGGGTGCTTTTTACCCCCATGTTAACTCTATGGGGGAAACTTAAAGTTACTGAAAGTGCACTAGGATGCTTTTTACCCCCATGTTAACTCTATGGGGGAAACTTAAAGTTACTGAAAGTGCACTAGGGTGCTTTTTACCCCCATGTTAACTCTATGGGGGAAACTTAAAGTTACTGAAATTGCACTAGGGTGCTTTTTACCCCCATGTTAACTCTATGGAGGAAACTTAAAGTTACTGAAAGTGCACTAGGGTGCTTTTTACCCCCATGTTAACTGTATGGGGGAAATTAAAGTTACTGAAAGTGCTCATTAGTGCGGTTTTCCATCACTTTAGCTATAGTATGTTACATATAGATGGTTTATATGAAGTTTCAACACACTTTGTTTTCTCCCTATATGTAACATACTATAGCTAAAGTGATGGAAAACCGCACTTATGAGCACTTTCAGTAGTTTTAAATTTTCCCCATAGAGTTAACATAGGAAGAAAACAAAGTGTGTTGAAACTTCATATAAACCATCTATATGAAACATACTATAGCTAAAGTGATGGAAAACCCCACTTATGAGCACTTTCAGTAGTTTTAAATTTTCCCCATAGAGTTAACATAGGAAGAAAACAAAGTGTGTTGAAACTTCATATAAACCATCTATATGTAACATACTATAGCTAAAGTGATGGAAAACCGCACTAGTGAGCACTTTCAGTAACTTTAAGTTCCCCATACAGTTAACATGGGGGTAAAAAGCACCCTAGTGCACTTTCAGTAACTTTAAGTTTCCTCCATAGAGTTAACATGGGGGTAAAAAGCACCCTAGTGCACTTTCAGTAACTTTAAGTTTCCCCCATAGAGTTAACATGGGGGTAAAAAGCACCCTAGTGTACTTTCAGTAACTTTAAGTTTCCCCCATAGAGTTAACATGGGGGTAAAAAGCACCCTAGTACACTTTCAGTAACTTTACGTCATAGAGTTAACATGGGGGTAAAAGGCACCCAAGTGCACTTTCAGTAACTTTAAGTTTCCCCCATAGAGTTAACACGGGGGTAAAAAACACCCTAGTACACTTTCAGTAACTTTAAGTTTCCCCCATAGAGTTAACACGGGGGTAAAAAGCACCCTAGTGTACTTTCAGTAACTTTGTGTTTCCCCCATAGAGTTAACATGGGGGTAAAAAGCACCCTAGTACACTTTCAGTAACTTTGAGTTTCCCCCATAGAGTTAACATGGGGGTAAAAAGCACCCTAGTGTACTTTCAGTAACTTTGAGTTTCCCCCATAGAGTTAACATGGGGGTAAAAAGCACCCTAGTACACTTTCAGTAACTTTGAGTTTCCTCCATAGAGTTAACATGGGGGTAAAAAGCACCCTAGTTCACTTTCAGTAAATTTGAGTTTCCCCCATAGAGTTAACATGGGGGTAAAAAGCACCCTAGTGCACTTTCAGTAACTTTGAGTTTCCCCCATAGAGTTAACATGGGGGTAAAAAGCACCCTAGTGCACTTTCAGTAACTTTGAGTTTCCCCCATAGAGTTAACATGGGGGTAAAAAGCACCCTAGTACACTTTCAGTAACTTTAAGTTTCCCCCATAGAGTTAACATGGGGGTAAAAAGCACCCTAGTGCACTTTCAGTAACTTTGATTTTCCCCCATAGAGTTAACATGGGGGTAAAAAGCACCCTAGTGCACTTTCAGTAACTTTGAGTTTCCCCCATAGAGTTAACATGGGGGTAAAAAGCACCCTAGTGCACTTTCAGTAACTTTGAGTTTCCCCCATAGAGTTAACATGGGGGTAAAAAGCACCCAAGTGCACTTTCAGTAACTTTAAGTTTCCCCCATAGAGTTAACATGGGGGTAAAAAGCACCCTAGTACACTTTCAGTAACTTTGAGTTTCCCCCATAGAGTTAACATGGGGGTAAAAAGCACCCAAGTGCACTTTCAGTAACTTTGAGTTTCCCCCATAGAGTTAACATGGGGGTAAAAAGCACCCTAGTACACTTTCAGTAACTTTGAGTTTCCCCCATAGAGTTAACATGGGGGTAAAAAGCACCCTCGTGCACTTTCAGTAACTTTGAGTTTCCCCCATAGAGTTAACATGGGGGTAAAAAGCACCCTAGTGCACTTTCAGTAACTTTGAGTTTCCCCCATAGAGTTAACATGGAGGTAAAAAGCACCCTAGTGCACTTTCAGTAACTTTGAGTTTCCCCCATAGAGTTAACATGGGGGTAAAAAGCACCCTAGTGCACTTTCAGTAACTTTGAGTTTCCCCCATAGAGTAAACATGGGGATAAAAAGCACCCTAGTGCACTTTCAGTAACTTTGAGTTTCCCCCATAGAGTTAACATGGGGGTAAAAAGCACCCTAGTGCACTTTCAGTAACTTTGAGTTTCCCCCATAGAGTTAACATGGGGGTAAAAAGCACCCTAGTGCACTTTCAGTAACTTTGAGTTTCCCCCATAGAGTTAACATGGGGGTAAAAAGCACCCTAGTGCACTTTCAGTAACTTTGATAATCCCCCATAGAGTTAACATGGGGGTAAAAAGCACCCTAGTGCACTTTCAGTAACTTTGAGTTTCCCCCATAGAGTTAACATGGGGGTAAAAAGCACCCTAGTGCACTTTCAGTAACTTTGAGTTTCCCCCATAGAGTTAACATGGGGGTAAAAAGCACCCTAGTGCACTTTCAGTAACTTTGAGTTTCCCCCATAGAGTTAACATGGGGGTAAAAAGCACCCTAGTTCACTTTCAGTAACTTTGAGTTTCCCCCATAGAGTTAACATGGGGGTAAAAAGCACCCTAGTGCACTTTCAGTAACTTTGAGTTTCCCCCTTAGAGTTAACATGGGGGTAAAAAGCACCCTAGTGCACTTTCAGTAACTTTGAGTTTCCCCCATAGAGTTAACATGGGGGTAAAAAGCACCCTAGTGCACTTTCAGTAACTTTGAGTTTCCCCCATAGAGTTAACATGGGGGTAAAAAGCACCCTAGTGCACTTTCAGTAACTTTGAGTTTCCCCCATAGAGTTAACATGGGGGTAAAAAGCACCCTAGTTCACTTTCAGTAACTTTCAGTTTCCCCCATAGAGTTAACATGGGGGTAAAAAGCACCCTAGTACACTTTCAGTAACTTTGAGTTTCCCCCATAGAGTTAACATGGGGGTAAAAAGCACCCTAGTTCACTTTCAGTAAATTTGAGTTTCCCCCATAGAGTTAACATGGGGGTAAAAAGCACCCTAGTGCACTTTCAGTAACTTTGAGTTTCCCCCATAGAGTTAACATGGGGGTAAAAAGCACCCTAGTGCACTTTCAGTAACTTTGAGTTTCCCCCATAGAGTTAACATGGGGGTAAAAAGCACCCTAGTACACTTTCAGTAACTTTAAGTTTCCCCCATAGAGTTAACATGGGGGTAAAAAGCACCCTAGTGCACTTTCAGTAACTTTGAGTTTCCCCCATAGAGTTAACATGGGGGTAAAAAGCACCCTAGTGCACTTTCAGTAACTTTGAGTTTCCCCCATAGAGTTAATATGGGGGTAAAAAGCACCCTAGTGCACTTTCAGTAACTTTGAGTTTCCCCCATAGAGTTAACATGGGGGTAAAAAGCACCCTAGTGCACTTTCAGTTACTTTGAGTTTCCCCCATAGAGTTAACATGGGGGTAAAAAGCACCCTAGTGCACTTTCAGTAACTTTGAGTTTCCCCCATAGAGTTAACATGGGGGTAAAAAGCACCCTAGTGCACTTTTAGTAACTTTGAGTTTCCCCCATAGAGTTAACATGGGGGTAAAAAGTACCCTAGTGCACTTTCAGTAACTTTGAGTTTCCCCCATAGAGATAACATGGGGGTAAAAAGCACCCTAGTGCACTTTCAGTAACTTTGAGTTTCCCCCATAGAGTTAATATGGGGGTAAAAAGCACCCTAGTGCACTTTCAGTAACTTTGAGTTTCCCCCATAGAGTTAACATGGGGGTAAAAAGCACCCTAGTGCACTTTCAGTAACTTTGAGTTTCCCCCATAGAGTTAACATGGGGGTAAAAAGCACCCTAGTGCACTTTCAGTAACTTTGAGTTTCCCCCATAGAGTTAACATGGGGGTAAAAAGCACCCTAGTACACTTTCAGAAACTTTGAGTTTCCCCCATAGAGTTAACATGGGGGTAAAAAGCACCCTAGTGCACTTTCAGTAACTTTGAGTTTCCCCCATAGAGTTAACATGGGGGTAAAAAGCACCCTAGTGCACTTTCAGTAACTTTGAGTTTCCCCCATAGAGTTAACATGGGGGTAAAAAGCACCCTAGTGCACTTTCAGTAACTTTGAGTTTCCCCCATAGAGTTAACATGGGGGTAAAAAGCACCCTAGTGCACTTTCAGTAACTTTGAGTTTCCCCCATAGAGTTAACATGGGGGTAAAAAGCACCCTAGTGCACTTTCAGTAACTTTGAGTTTCCCCCATAGAGTTAACATGGGGGTAAAAAGCACCCTAGTGCACTTTCAGTAACTTTGAGTTTCCCCCATAGAGTTAATATGGGGGTAAAAAGCACCCTAGTGCACTTTCAGTAACTTTGAGTTTCCCCCATAGAGTTAACATGGGGGTAAAAAGCACCCTAGTTCACTTTCAGTAACTTTGAGTTTCCCCCATAGAGTTAACATGGGGGTAAAAAGCACCCTAGTGCACTTTCAGTAACTTTGAGTTTCCCCCATAGAGTTAACATGGGGGTAAAAAGCACCCTAGTGCACTTTCAGTAACTTTGAGTTTCCCCCATAGAGTTAACATGGGGGTAAAAAGCACCCTAGTGCACTTTCAGTAACTTTAAGTTTCCCCCATAGAGTTAACATGGGGGTAAAAAGCACCCTAGTGCACTTTCAGTAACTTTAAGTTTCCCCCATAGAGTTAACATGGGGGTAAAAAGCACCCAAGTGCACTTTCAGTAACTTTAAGTTTCCCCCATAGAGTTAACATGGTGAAGAAACAAAGTGTGTTGAATAATCCGACAAAATCGACACTAGAGATGTATTAGAGACGTTAGTAGCGTATTCTCAAATCCCACTCGGTAAGATGTATGTTAAGTACTATAGCTAAAGTGACGCAAAACCTCACTTTCATGCACATTCATTTTTCCCATAGAGATAACATGGGAAGATTCGTGACTGACACTAGAGACGATAGTTGCATGTTTTCCAATCCCACTCGGTAAGATGTGTGTAAGGTTGCCGACCATGGCATCGTAGCCTACCGCTGAACTCATAGCGGCAGTGTCTCGGTACCCATGCGGCAAGGGTCGGCAACCTTCCAATCCACTTTTCGGTCACTTTTAGCTATACCTACTTTTGCCGTAGACTTGAAATGGTCATGCCGCATGGGTACCAATACACTGCCGCTGCCCATGTTATCTCTATGGGGGAAAATTAAAGTTACTGAAAGTGCATAAAAGATTGATTTTCTGTCATTTTAGCTCTAGATTGTCACGTTTAGAGGGTTTATTCGCAGTTTCAAAACACTTAGTTTTTAGTGACTAAAGTGATGGAAAACAGCACTTATGAGCACTTTCAGCAACATTGAATTTCTCCCATAGAGTTAACATGGGGAGACCAAAGTGACCTAAAGTGACGGAAAACAGCACTTTCGTGCACTTTCAGTGACTTTGAATTTCCCCCATAGAGTTAACATGGGGAGAAATCAAAGTGTGTTGAAACTTCATATAAACCATCTATATGTAACGTACTATAGCTAAAGTGATGGAAAACAGCACTTATGAGCACTTTCAGTTACTTTGAATTTCCCCCATAGAGTTAACATAGGGAAAAAACAAAGTGTGTTGAAACTTCATATAAACCATCTATATGTAACATACTATAGCTAAAGTGATGGAAAACAGCACTTATGAGCACTTTCAGTAACTTTAATTTTTCCCCATAGAGTTAACATGGGGAGAAAACTAAGTGTGTTGAAACTTCGAATAAACCCTCTAAACGTGACAATCTAGTGCTAAAGTGATGCAAAACCGCAACTATGAGCACTTTCAGTAACTTTAATTTTCCCCCATAGAGTTAACATGGGGAGAAATCAAAGTGTTTTGAAACTTCGAATAAACCATCTATATGTAACATACTATAGCTAAAGTGATGGAAAACCGCACTTATGAGCACTTTCTGTAACTTTAATTTTTCCCCATAGAGTTAACATAGGGAGAAAACTAAGTGTTTTGAAACTGCAAATAAACCCTCTAAACGTGACAATCTAGTGCTAAAGTGATGCAAAACCACTCTTTTATGCACATTCAGTAACTTTAAATTTCCCCCATAGAGTTAACATGGGAAAAAACTAAGTGTTTTGAAACTTCGAATAAACCATCTAAATGTAGCAATCTATTGCTAAATTGACGCAAAATCACTCTTTTATGCACTTTCAGTAACTTTAATTTTTCCCCATAGAGTTAACATGGTAAAGAAACGAAGTGTGTTGAACAATCCGACAAAATCGACACTAGAGGTGTGTTAGAGACGTTAGTAGCATATTCTCAAATCCCACTCGGTAAGATGTATGTAAAGTACTATAGCTAAAGTGACGCAAAACCACACTTTCATGCACATTCATTTTTCCCATAGAGATAATATGGGAAGATTCAAGGCCGACACTAGAGACGATAGTTGCATGTTTTCCAATCCCACTCGGTAAGATGTGTGTAAGGTTGCCGACCATGGCACCGTAGCCTAGCGCTGAACTCATAGCGGCAGTGTCTCGGTACCCATGCGGCAAGAGCGGAGAAAACTAAGTGTGTTGAAACTGTGAATAAACCCTCTAAACGTGACAATCTAGTGCTAAAGTGATGCAAAACCACTCTTTTATGAACTTTCAGTAACTTTAAATTTCCCCCATAGAGTTAACATGGGAAAAAACTAAGTGTTTTGAAACTGCGAATAAACCCTCTAAACGTGACAATCTAGTGCTAAAGTGATGCAAAACCACTCTTTTATGCACATTCAGTAACTTTAAATTTCCCCCATAGAGTTAACATGGGAAAAAACTAAGTGTTTTGAAACTGCAAATAAACCCTCTAAACGTGACAATCTAGTGCTAAAGTGATGGAAAACAGCACTTATGAGCACTTTCAGTAACTTTAAATTTCCCCCATAGAGTTAACATGGGAAAAAACTAAGTGCTTTGAAACTTCGAATAAACCATCTAAATGTAGCAATCTATTGCTAAATTGACGCAAAATCACTCTTTTATGCACTTTCAGTAAATTTAATTTTTCCCCATAGAGTTAACATGGGAAAAAACTAAGTGTTTTGAAACTGCAAATAAACCCTCTAAACGTGACAATCTAGTGCTAAAATGACAGAAAATCAATCTTTTATGCACTTTCAGTAACTTTAATTTTCCCCCATAGATATAACATGGGCAGCGGCAGTGTGTTGGTACCCATGCGGCATGACCATTTCAAGTCTACGGCAAAAGTAGGTATAGCTAAAAGTGACCGAAAAGTGGTTTGGAAGGTTGCCGACCCTTGTACCGTTGTCTACCGCCTTGTTACACACATCTTACCGAGTGGGATTGGAAAACATGCAACTATCGTCTCTAGTGTCGGCCACGAATCCTCCCATGTTATCTCTATAGGAAAAATGAATGTGCATGAAAGTGTGGTTTTGCGTCACTTTAGCTATAGTACTTTACATACATCTTACCGAGTGGGATTTGAGAATATGCTACTAACGTCTCTAACACACCTCTAGTGTCGATTTTGTCGGATTATTCATCACACTTCGTTTCTTTACCATGTTAACTCTATGGGGAAAAATTAAAGTTACTGAAAGTGCATAAAAGAGTGATTTTGCGTCAATTTAGCAATAGATTGCTTCATTTAGATGGTTTATTCGAAGTTTCAAAACACTTAGTTTTTTCCCATGTTAACTCTATGGGGGAAATTTAAAGTTACTGAATGTGCATAAAAGAGTGGTTTTGCATCACTTTAGCACTAGATTGTCACGTTTAGAGGGTTTATTTGCAGTTTCAAAACACTTAGTTTTTTCCCATGTTAACTCTATGGGGGAAATTTAAAGTTACTGAATGTGCATAAAAGAGTGGTTTTGCATCACTTTAGCACTAGATTGTCACGTTTAGAGGGTTTATTCGCGGTTTCAAAACACTTAGTTTTTTCCCATGTTAACTCTATGGGGGAAATTTAAAGTTACTGAAAGTTCATAAAAGAGTGGTTTTGCATCACTTTAGCACTAGATTGTCACGTTTAGAGGGTTTATTCGCAGTTTCAACACACTTAGTTTTCTCCGCTCTTGCCGCATGGGTACCGAGACACTGCCGCTATGAGTTCAGCGGTAGGCTACGGTGCCATGGTCGGCAACCTTCCACACATCTTACCGAGTGGGATTGGAAAACATGCAACTATCGTCTCTAGTGTCAGTCACGAATCTTCCCATGTTATCTCTATGGGAAAAATGAATGTGCATGAAAGTGAGGTTTTGCGTCACTTTAGCTATAGCACTTTACATACATCTTACCGAGTGGGATTTGAGAATATGCTACTAACGTCTCTAACACACCTCTAGTGTCGATTTTGTCGGATTATTCAAAACACTTCGTTTCTTCACCATGTTAACTCTATGGGGGAAACTTAAAGTTACTGAAAGTGCACTTGGGTGCTTTTTACCCCCATGTTAACTCTATGGGGGAAACTTAAAGTTACTGTAAGTGCTCATAGTTGCGGTTTTGCATCACTTTAGCACTAGATTGTCACGTTTAGAGGGTTTATTCGAAGTTTCAACACACTTAGTTTTCTCCCTATGTTAACTCTATGGGGAAAAATTAAAGTTACAGAAAGTGCTCATAAGTGCGGTTTTCCATCACTTTAGCTATAGTATGTTACATATAGATGGTTTATTCGAAGTTTCAAAACACTTTGATTTCTCCCCATGTTAACTCTATGGGGGAAAATTAAAGTTACTGAAAGTGCTCATAGTTGCGGTTTTGCATCACTTTAGCACTAGATTGTCACGTTTAGAGGGTTTATTCGAAGTTTCAACACACTTAGTTTTCTCCCCATGTTAACTCTATGGGGAAAAATTAAAGTTACTGAAAGTGCTCATAAGTGCTGTTTTCCATCACTTTAGCTATAGTATGTTACATATAGATGGTTTATATGAAGTTTCAACACACTTTGTTTTTTCCCTATGTTAACTCTATGGGGGAAATTCAAAGTAACTGAAAGTGCTCATAAGTGCTGTTTTCCATCACTTTAGCTATAGTACGTTACATATAGATGGTTTATATGAAGTTTCAACACACTTTGATTTCTCCCCATGTTAACTCTATGGGGGAAATTCAAAGTCACTGAAAGTGCACGAAAGTGCTGTTTTCCGTCACTTTAGGTCACTTTGGTCTCCCCATGTTAACTCTATGGGAGAAATTCAATGTTGCTGAAAGTGCTCATAAGTGCTGTTTTCCATCACTTTAGTCACTAAAAACTAAGTGTTTTGAAACTGCGAATAAACCCTCTAAGCGTGACAATCTAGAGCTAAAATGACAGAAAATCAATCTTTTATGCACTTTCAGTAACTTTAATTTTCCCCCATAGAGATAACATGGGAAAAAACTAAGTGTTTTGAAACTGCAAATAAACCCTCTAAACGTGACAATCTAGTGCTAAAATGACAGAAAATCAATCTTTTATTCACTTTCAGTAACTTTAATTTTCCCCCATAGAGATAACATGGGCAGCGGCAGTGTGTTGGTACCCATGCGGCATGACCATTTCAAGTCTACGGCAAAAGTAGGTATAGCTAAAAGTGACCGAAAAGTGGATTGGAAGGTTGCCGACCCTTGCCGCATGGGTACCGAGACACTGCCGCTATGAGTTCAGCGGTAGGCTACGGTGCCATGGTCGGCAACCTTACACACATCTTACCGAGTGGGATTGGAAAACATGCAACTATCGTCTCTAGTGTCAGTCACGAATCTTCCCATGTTATCTCTATGGGAAAAATGAATGTGCATGAAAGTGAGGTTTTGCGTCACTTTAGCTATAGTACTTTACATACATCTTACCGAGTGGGATTTGAGAATACGCTACTAACGTCTCTAATACATCTCTAGTGTCGATTTTGTCGGATTATTCAACACACTTTGTTTCTTCACCATGTTAACTCTATGGGGGAAACTTAAAGTTACTGAAAGTGCACTTGGGTGCTTTTTACCCCCATGTTAACTCTATGGGGGAAACTTAAAGTTACTGAAAGTGCACTTGGGTGCTTTTTACCCCCATGTTAACTCTATGGGGGAAACTTAAAGTTACTGAAAGTGCACTAGGGTGCTTTTTACCCCCATGTTAACTCTATGGGGGAAACTTAAAGTTACTGAAAGTGCACTAGGGTGCCTTTTACCCCCATGTTAACTCTATGGGGGAAACTCAAAGTTACTGAAAGTGCACTAGGCTGCTTTTTACCCCCATGTTAACTCTATGGGGGAAACTCAAAGTTACTGAAAGTGCACTAGGGTGCTTTTTACCCCCATGTTAACTCTATGGGGGAAACTCAAAGTTACTGAAAGTGCACTAGGGTGCTTTTTACCCCCATGTTAACTCTATGGGGGAAACTCAAAGTTACTGAAAGTGAACTAGGGTGCTTTTTACCCCCATGTTAACTCTATGGGGGAAACTCAAAGTTACTGAAAGTGCACTAGGGTGCTTTTTACCCCCATATTAACTCTATGGGGGAAACTCAAAGTTACTGAAAGTGCACTAGGGTGCTTTTTACCCCCATGTTAACTCTATGGGGGAAACTCAAAGTTACTGAAAGTGCACTAGGGTGCTTTTTACCCCCATGTTAACTCTATGGGGGAAACTCAAAGTTACTGAAAGTGCACTAGGGTGCTTTTTACCCCCATGTTAACTCTATGGGGGAAACTCAAAGTTACTGAAAGTGCACTAGGGTGCTTTTTACCCCCATGTTAACTCTATGGGGGAAACTCAAAGTTACTGAAAGTGCACTAGGGTGCTTTTTACCCCCATGTTAACTCTATGGGGGAAACTCAAAGTTACTGAAAGTGCACTAGGGTGCTTTTTACCCCCATGTTAACTCTATGGGGGAAACTCAAAGTTACTGAAAGTGCACTAGGGTGCTTTTTACCCCCATGTTAACTCTATGGGGGAAACTTAAAGTTACTGAAAGTGTACTAGGGTGCTTTTTACCCCCATGTTAACTCTATGGGGGAAACTCAAAGTTACTGAAAGTGCACTAGGGTGCTTTTTACCCCCATGTTAACTCTATGGGGGAAACTCAAAGTTACTGAAAGTGCACTAGGGTGCTTTTACCCCCATGTTAACTCTATGGGGGAAACTCAAATTTACTGAAAGTGAACTAGGGTGCTTTTTACCCCCATGTTAACTCTATGGGGGAAACTCAAAGTTACTGAAAGTGTACTAGGGTGCTTTTTACCCCCATGTTAACTCTATGGGGGAAACTTAAAGTTACTGAAAGTGCACTTGGGTGCTTTTTACCCCTATGTTAACTCTATGGGGGAAACTTAAAGTTACTGAAAGTGTACTAGGGTGCTTTTTACCCCCATGTTAACTCTATGGGGGAAACTTAAAGTTACTGAAAGTGCACTTGGGTGCTTTTTACCCCCATGTTAACACTAAGGGGGAAACTTAAAGTTACTAAAAGTGCACTTGGGTGCTTTTTACCCCCATGTTAACTCTAAGGGGGAAACTCAAAGTTACTGAAAGTGCACTAGGGTGCTTTTTACCCCCATGTTAATTCTATGGGGGAAACTCAAAGTTACTGAAAGTGAACTAGGGTGCTTTTTACCCCCATGTTAACTCTATGGGGGAAACTCAAAGTTACTGAAAGTGCACTAGGGTGCTTTTTACCCCCATGTTAACTCTATGGGGGAAACTCAAAGTTACTGAAAGTGCACTAGGGTGCTTTTTACCCCCATGTTAACTCTATGGGGGAAACTCAAAGTTACTGAAAGTGCACTAGGGTGCTTTTTACCCCCATGTTAACTCTATGGGGGAAACTCAAAGTTACTGAAAGTGAACTAGGGTGCTTTTTACCCCCATGTTAACTCTATGGGGGATTATCAAAGTTACTGAAAGTGCACTAGGGTGCTTTTTACCCCCATGTTAACTCTATGGGGGAAACTCAAAGTTACTGAAAGTGCACTAGGGTGCTTTTTACCCCCATGTTAACTCTATGGGGGATTATCAAAGTTACTGAAAGTGCACTAGGGTGCTTTTTACCCCCATGTTAACTCTATGGGGGAAACTCAAAGTTACTGAAAGTGCACTAGGGTGCTTTTTACCCCCATGTTAACTCTATGGGGGAAACTCAAAGTTACTGAAAGTGCACTAGGGTGCTTTTTACCCCCATGTTAACTCTATGGGGGAAACTCAAAGTTACTGAAAGTGCACTAGGGTGCTTTTTACCCCCATGTTAACTCTATGGGGGAAACTCAAAGTTACTGAAAGTGCACTAGGGTGCTTTTTACCCCCATGTTAACTCTATGGGGGAAACTCAAAGTTACTGAAAGTGCACTAGGGTGCTTTTTACCCCCATGTTAACTCTATGGGGGAAACTCAAAGTTACTGAAAGTGCACTAGGGTGCTTTTTACCCCCATGTTAACTCTATGGGGGAAACTCAAAGTTACTGAAAGTGCACTAGGGTGCTTTTTACCCCCATGTTAACTCTATGGGGGAAACTCAAAGTTACTGAAAGAGCACTAATGTGCTTTTTACCCCCATGTTAACTCTATGGGGGAAACTCAAAGTTACTGAAAGTGTACTAGGGTGCTTTTTACCCCCATGTTAACTCTATGGGGGAAACTCAAAGTTACTGAATGTGCACTTGGGTGCTTTTTACCCCCATGTTAACTCTATGGGGGAAACTTAAAGTTACTGAAAGTGTACTAGGGTGCTTTTTACCCCCATGTTAACTCTATGGGGGAAACTTAAAGTTACTGAAAGTGCACTTGGAAAGTTACTGAAAGTGCACTTGGGTGCTTTTTACCCCCATGTTAACTCTATGGGGGAAACTCAAAGTTACTGAAAGTGCACTAGGGTGCTTTTTACCCCCATGTTAACTCTATGGGGGAAACTCAAAGTTACTGAAAGTGCACTAGGGTGCTTTTTACCCCCATGTTAACTCTATGGGGGAAAATCAAAGTTACTGAAAGTGCACTAGGGTGCTTTTTACCCCCATGTTAACTCTATGGGGGAAACTCAAAGTTACTGAAAGTGCACTACGGTGCTTTTTACCCCCATGTTAACTCTATGGGGGAAACTCAAAGTTACTGAAAATGCACTAGGGTGCTTTTTACCCCCATGTTAACTCTATGGGGGAAACTTAAAGTTACTGAAAGTGTACTAGGGTGCTTTTTACCCCCATGTTAACTCTATGGGGGAAACTCAAAGTTACTGAAAGTGCACTAGGGTGCTTTTTACCCCCATGTTAACTCTATGGGGGAAACTCAAAGTTACTGAAAGTGCACTAGGGTGATTTTTACCCCCATGTTAACTCTATGGGGGAAACTCAAATTTACTGAAAGTGAACTAGGGTGCTTTTTACCCCCATGTTAACTCTATGGGGGAAACTCAAAGTTACTGAAAGTGTACTAGGGTGCTTTTTACCCCCATGTTAACTCTATGGGGGAAACTCAAAGTTACTGAAAGTACACTAGGGTGCTTTTTACCCCCGTGTTAACTCTATAGGGGAAACTTAAAGTTACTGAAAGTGTACTAGGGTGTTTTTTACCCCCATGTTAACTCTATGGGGGAAACTTAAAGTTACTGAAAGTGCACTTGGGTGCCTTTTACCCCCATGTTAACTCTATGACGTAAAGTTACTGAAAGTGTACTAGGGTGCTTTTTACCCCCATGTTAACTCTATGGGGGAAACTTAAAGTTACTGAAAGTGCACTTGGGTGCCTTTTACCCCCATGTTAACTCTATGGGGGAAACTTAAAGTTACTGAAAGTGCACTTGGGTGCTTTTTACCCCCATGTTAACTCTATGGGGGAAACTTAAAGTTACTGAAAGTGCACTAGGATGCTTTTTACCCCCATGTTAACTCTATGGGGGAAACTTAAAGTTACTGAAAGTGCACTTGGGTGCTTTTTACCCCCATGTTAACTCTATGGGGATTACTTAAAGTTACTGAAAGTGCACTAGGGTGCTTTTTAGCCCCAGGTTAACTCTATGGGGGAAACTTAAAGTTACTGAAAGTGCACTAGAGCGCTTTTTACCCCCATGTTAACTCTATGGGGGAAACTTAAAGTTACTGTAAGTGCACTAGGGTGCTTTTTACCCCCATGTTAACTCTATGGGGGAAACTTAAAGTTACTGAAAGTGCACTAGGGTGCTTTTTACCCCCATGTTAACTCTATGGGGGAAACTTAAAGTTACTGAAAGTGCACTAGGGTGCTTTTTACCCCCATGTTAACTCTATGGAGGAAACTTAAAGTTACTGAAAGTGCACTAGGGTGCTTTTTACCCCCATGTTAACTGTATGGGGAACTTAAAGTTACTGAAAGTGCTCACTAGTGCGGTTTTCCATCACTTTAGCTATAGTATGTTACATATAGATGGTTTATATGAAGTTTCAACACACTTTGTTTTCTTCCTATGTTAACTCTATGGGGAAAATTTAAAACTACTGAAAGTGCTCATAAGTGCGGTTTTCCATCACTTTAGCTATAGTATGTTACATATAGGGAGAAAACAAAGTGTGTTGAAACTTCATATAAACCATCTATATGTAACATACTATAGCTAAAGTGATGGGAAAACCGCACTAATGAGCACTTTCAGTAACTTTAATTTCCCCCATACAGTTAACATGGGGGTAAAAAGCACCCTAGTGCACTTTCAGTAACTTTAAGTTTCCTCCATAGAGTTAACATGGGGGTAAAAAGCACCCTAGTGCAATTTCAGTAACTTTAAGTTTCCCCCATAGAGTTAACATGGGGGTAAAAAGCACCCTAGTGCACTTTCAGTAACTTTAAGTTTCCCCCATAGAGTTAACATGGGGGTAAAAAGCATCCTAGTGCACTTTCAGTAACTTTAAGTTTCCCCCATAGAGTTAACATGGGGGTAAAAAGCACCCTAGTGCACTTTCAGTAACTTTAAGTTTCCCCCATAGAGTTAACATGGGGGTAAAAAGCACCCTAGTGCACTTTCAGTAACTTTAAATTTCCCCCATAGAGTTAACATGGGGTAAAAAGCACCCTAGTGCACTTTCAGTAAATTTAAGTTTCCCCCATAGAGTTAACATGGGGGTAAAAAGCACCCTAGTGCACTTTCAGTAACTTTAAGTTTCCCCCATAGAGTTAACCTGGGGGTAAAAAGCACCCTAGTGCACTTTCAGTAACTTTAAGTAATCCCCATAGAGTTAACATGGGGGTAAAAAGCACCCAAGTGCACTTTCAGTAACTTTAAGCTTCCCCCATAGAGTTAACATGGGGTAAAAAGCACCCAAGTGCACTTTCAGTAACTTGAGGGCTACGGTGCCAGGGTCGTATAATTATTTCGACGCCCCTTGCCCTCTCCCTAAATACTTGCTGGAGGCATGGGAGGTCAATTCCGATAGAGGTAAATGTCCCCTTCAAGGACTGCTAGAGTGACCCCCCTCGGGAAATGGAACACCGAAAATAGGAGCACCAGTACGAAGGTGTCATAGACTTTTTTTCCGACGGTGATTTCTCCCTCCCTAATTAATCCCTGGAACCGTGGGGGGTGTCTTTCGGTGGGTCTTTAAGTCCCCTTCAAGGACTGCTAGAGTGCCCCCCTCGGGAAATGGAACACCGAAAATAGGAGCACCAGTACGAAGGTGTCATAGACTTTTTTTCCGACGGTGATTTCTCCCTCCCTAATTAATCCCTGGAACCGTGGGGGGTGTCTTTCGGTGGGTCTTTAAGTCCCCCTCAAGGACTGCTAGAGTGACCCCCCTCGGGAAATGGAACACCGAAAATAGGAGCACCAGTACGAAGGTGTCATAGACTTTTTTTCCGACGGTGATTTCTCCCTCCCTAATTAATCCCTGGAACCGTGGGGGGTGTCTTTCGGTAAGTCTTTAAGTCCCCTTCAAGGACTGCTAGAGTGACCCCCCTCGGGAAATGGAACACCGAAAATAGGAGCACCAGTACGAATGTGTCATAGACTTTTTTTCCGACGGTGATTTCTCCCTCCCTAATTAATCCCTGGAACCGTGGGGGGTGTCTTTCGGTGGGTCTTTAAGTCCCCTTCCAGGACTGCTAGAGTGACCCCCCTCGGGAAATGGAACACCGAAAATAGGAGCACCAGTACGAATGTGTCATAGACTTTTTTTCCGACGGTGATTTCTCCCTCCCTAATTAATCCCTGGAACCGTGGGGGGTGTCTTTCGGTGGGTCTTTAAGTCCCCTTCAAGGACTGCTAGAGTGACCCCCCTCGGGAAATGGAACACCGAAAATAGGAGCACCAGTACGAAGGTGTCATAGACTTTTTTCCGACGGTGATTTCTCCCTCCCTAATTAATCCCTGGAACCGTGGGGGGTGTCTTTCGGTGGGTCTTTAAGTCCCCTTCAAGGACTGCTAGAGTGACCCCCCTCGGGAAATGGAACACCGAAAATAGGAGCACCAGTACGAAGGTGTCATAGACTTTTTTTCCGACGGTGATTTCTCCCTCCCTAATTAATCCCTGGAACCGTGGGGGGTGTCTTTCGGTGGGTCTTTAAGTCCCCTTCAAGGACTGCTAGAGTGACCCCCCTCGGGAAATGGAACACCGAAAATAGGAGCACCAGTACGAAGGTGTCATAGACTTTTTTTCCGACGGTGATTTCTCCCTCCCTGATTAATCCCTGGAACCGTGGGGGGTGTCTTTCGGTGGGTCTTTAAGTCCCCTTCAAGGACTGCTAGAGTGACCCCCCTCGGGAAATGGAACACCGAAAATAGGAGCACCAGTACGAAGGTGTCATGGACTTTTTTTCCGACGGTGATTTCTCCCTCCCTAATTAATCCCTGGAACCGTGGGGGGTGTCTTTCGGTGGGTCTTAAGTCCCCTTCAAGGACTGCTAGAGTGACCCCCCTCGGGAAATGGAACACCGAAAATAGGAGCACCAGTACGAATGTGTCATAGACTTTTTTTCCGACGGTGATTTCTCCCTCCCTAATTAATCCCTGGAACCGTGGGGGGGTGTCTTTCGGTGGGTCTTTAAGTCCCCTTCAAGGACTGCTAGAGTGACCCCCCTCGGGAAATGGAACACCGAAAATAGGAGCACCAGTACGAATGTGTCATAGACTTTTTTTCCGACGGTGATTTCTCCCTCCCTAATTAATCCCTGGAACCGTGGGGGGTGTCTTTCGGTGGGTCTTTAAGTCCCCTTCAAGGACTGCTAGAGTGACCCCCCTCGGGAAATGGAACACCGAAAATAGGAGCACCAGTACGAAGGTGTCATAGACTTTTTTTCCGACGGTGATTTCTCCCTCCCTAATTAATCCCTGGAACCGTGGGGGGTGTCTTTCGGTGGGTCTTTAAGTCCCCTTCAAGGACTGCTAGAGTGACCCCCCTCGGGAAATGGAACACCGAAAATAGGAGCACCAGTACGAAGGTGTCATAGACTTTTTTTCCGACGGTGATTTCTCCCTCCCTAATTAATCCCTGGAACCGTGGGGGGTGTCTTTCGGTGGGTCTTTAAGTCCCCTTCAAGGACTGCTAGAGTGACCCCCCTCGGGAAATGGAACACCGAAAATAGGAGCACCAGTACGAAGGTGTCATAGACTTTTTTTCCGACGGTGATTTCTCCCTCCCTAAT
The DNA here is from genome assembly GCA_963680715.1 of Tetragnatha montana. Classification (NCBI taxonomy): domain Eukaryota; kingdom Metazoa; phylum Arthropoda; class Arachnida; order Araneae; family Tetragnathidae; genus Tetragnatha; species Tetragnatha montana. The sequence goes on along the minus strand of CAVMFQ010000035.1, from coordinate 11,247 downwards.
TAATCCCTGGAACCGTGGGGGGTGTCTTTCGGTGGGTCTTTAAGTCCCCCTCAAGGACTGCTAGAGTGACCCCCCTCGGGAAATGGAACACCGAAAATAGGAGCACCAGTACGAAGGTGTCATAGACTTTTTTTCCGACGGTGATTTCTCCCTCCCTAATTAATCCCTGGAACCGTGGGGGGTGTCTTTCGGTGGGTCTTTAAGTCCCCTTCAAGGACTGCTAGAGTGACCCCCTCGGGAAATGGAACACCGAAAATAGGAGCACCAGTACGAATGTGTCATAGACTTTTTTTCCGACGGTGATTTCTCCCTCCCTAATTAATCCCTGGAACCGTGGGGGGTGTCTTTCGGTGGGTCTTTAAGTCCCCTTCAAGGACTGCTAGAGTGACCCCCCTCGGGAAATGGAACACCGAAAATAGGAGCACCAGTACGAATGTGTCATAGACTTTTTTTCCGACGGTGATTTCTCCCTCCCTAATTAATCCCTGGAACCGTGGGGGGTGTCTTTCGGTGGGTCTTTAAGTCCCCTTCAAGGACTGCTAGAGTGACCCCCCTCGGGAAATGGAACACCGAAAATAGGAGCACCAGTACGAAGGTGTCATAGACTTTTTTTCCGACGGTGATTTCTCCCTCCCTAATTAATCCCTGGAACCGTGGGGGGTGTCTTTCGGTGGGTCTTTAAGTCCCCTTCAAGGACTGCTAGAGTGACCCCCCTCGGGAAATGGAACACCGAAAATAGGAGCACCAGTACGAAGGTGTCATAGACTTTTTTTCCGACGGTGATTTCTCCCTCCCTAATTAATCCCTGGAACCGTGGGGGGTGTCTTTCGGTGGGTCTTTAAGTCCCCTTCCAGGACTGCTAGAGTGACCCCCCTCGGGAAATGGAACACCGAAAATAGGAGCACCAGTACGAAGATGTCATAGACGTTTTTTCCGACGGTGATTTCTCCCTCCCTAATTAATCCCTGGAACCGTGGGGGGTGTCTTTCGGTGGGTCTTTAAGTCCCCCTCAAGGACTGCTAGAGTGACCCCCCTCGGAAAATGGAACACCGAAAATAGGAGCACCAGTACGAAGGTGTCATAGACTTTTTTTCCGACGGTGATTTCTCCCTCCCTAATTAATCCCTGGAACCGTGGGGGGTGTCTTTCGGTGGGTCTTTAAGTCCCCTTCAAGGACTGCTAGAGTGACCCCCCTCGGGAAATGGAACACCGAAAATAGGAGCACCAGTACGAAGGTGTCATAGACTTTTTTTCCGACGGTGATTTCTCCCTCCCTAATTAATCCCTGGAACCGTGGGGGGTGTCTTTCGGTGGGTCTTTAAGTCCCCTTCAAGGACTGCTAGAGTGACCCCCCTCGGGAAATGGAACACCGAAAATAGGAGCACCAGTACGAATGTGTCATAGACTTTTTTTCCGACGGTGATTTCTCCCTCCCTAATTAATCCCTGGAACCGTGGGGGGTGTCTTTCGGTGGGTCTTTAAGTCCCCTTCAAGGACTGCTAGAGTGACCCCCCTCGGGAAATGGAACACCGAAAATAGGAGCACCAGTACGAAGGTGTCATAGACTTTTTTTCCGACGGTGATTTCTCCCTCCCTAATTAATCCCTGGAACCGTGGGGGGTGTCTTTCGTTGGGTCTTTAAGTCCCCTTCAAGGACTGCTAGAGTGACCCCCCTCGGGAAATGGAACACCGAAAATAGGAGCACCAGTACGAAGGTGTCATAGACTTTTTTTCCGACGGTGATTTCTCCCTCCCTAATTAATCCCTGGAACCGTGGGGGGTGTCTTTCGGTGGGTATTTAAGTCCCCTTCAAGGACTGCTAGAGTGCTCCCCTCGGGAAATGGAACACCGAAAATAGGAGCACCAGTACGAAGGTGTCATAGACTTTTTTTCCGACGGTGATTTCTCCCTCCCTAATTAATCCCTGGAACCGTGGGGGGTGTCTTTCGGTGGGTCTTTAAGTCCCCTTCAAGGACTGCTAGAGTGCCCCCCTCGGGAAATGGAACACCGAAAATAGGAGCACCAGTACGAAGGTGTCATAGACTTTTTTTCCGACGGTGATTTCTCCCTCCCTAATTAATCCCTGGAACCGTGGGGGGTGTCTTTCGGTGGGTCTTTAAGTCCCCTTCAAGGACTGCTAGAGTGACCCCCTTCGGGAAATGGAACACCGAAAATAGGAGCACCAGTACGAAGGTGTCATAGACTTTTTTTCCGACGGTGATTTCTCCCTCCCTAATTTATCCCTGGAACCGTGGGGGGTGTCTTTCGGAGGGTCTTTAAGTCCCCTTCAAGGACTGCTAGAGTGATCCCCCTCGGGAAATGGAACACCGAAAATAGGAGCACCAGTACGAAGGTGTCATAGACTTTTTTTCCGACGGTGATTTCTCCCTCCCTAATTAATCCCTGGAACCGTGGGGGGTGTCTTTCGGTGGGTCTTTAAGTCCCCTTCAAGGACTGCTAGAGTGACCCCCCTCGGGAAATGGAACACCGAAAATAGGAGCACCAGTACGAAGGTGTCATAGACTTTTTTTCCGACGGTGATTTCTCCCTCCCTAATTAATCCCTGGAACTGTGGGGGGTGTCTTTCGGTGGGTCTTTAAGTCCCCTTCAAGGACTGCTAGAGTGACCCCCCTCGGGAAATGGAACACCGAAAATAGGAGCACCAGTACGAAGATGTCATAGACTTTTTTTCCGACGGTGATTTCTCCCTCCCTAATTAATCCCTGGAACCGTGGGGGGTGTCTTTCGGTGGGTCTTTAAGTCCCCTTCAAGGACTGCTAGAGTGACCCCCCTCGGGAAATGGAACACCGAAAATAGGAGCACCAGTACGAAGGTGTCATAGACTTTTTTTCCGACGGTGATTTCTCCCTCCCTAATTAATCCCTGGAACCGTGGGGGGTGTCTTTCGGTGGGTCTTTAAGTCCCCTTCAAGGACTGCTAGAGTGACCCCCCTCGGGAAATGGAACACCGAAAATAGGAGCACCAGTACGAAGGTGTCATAGACTTTTTTTCCGACGGTGATTTCTCCCTCCCTAATTAATCCCTGGAACCGTGGGGGGTGTCTTTCGGTGGGTCTTTAAGTCCCCTTCAAGGACTGCTAGAGTGACCCCCCTCGGGAAATGGAACACCGAAAATAGGAGCACCAGTACGAAGGTGTCATAGACTTTTTTTCCGACGGTGATTTCTCCCTCCCTAATTAATCCCTGGAACCGTGGGGGGTGTCTTTCGGTGGGTCTTTAAGTCCCCTTCAAGGACTGCTAGAGTGACCCCCCTCGGGAAATGGAACACCGAAAATAGGAGCACCAGTACGAAGGTGTCATAGACTTTTTTTCCGACGGTGATTTCTCCCTCCCTAATTAATCCCTGGAACCGTGGGGGGTGTCTTTCGGTGGGTCTTTAAGTCCCCTTCAAGGACTGCTAGAGTGACCCCCCTCGGGAAATGGAACACCGAAAATAGGAGCACCAGTACGAATGTGTCATAGACTTTTTTTCCGACGGTGATTTCTCCCTCCCTAATTAATCCCTGGAACCGTGGGGGGTGTCTTTCGGTGGGTCTTTAAGTCCCCTTCAAGGACTGCTAGAGTGACCCCCCTCGGGAAATGGAACACCGAAAATAGGAGCACCAGTACGAAGGTGTCATAGACTTTTTTTCCGACGGTGATTTCTCCCTCCCTAATTAATCCCTGGAACCGTGGGGGGTGTCTTTCGGTGGGTCTTTAAGTCCCCTTCAAGGACTGCTAGAGTGACCCCCCTCGGGAAATGGAACACCGAAAATAGGAGCACCAGTACGAAGGTGTCATAGACTTTTTTTCCGACGGTGATTTCTCCCTCCCTAATTAATCCCTGGAACCGTGGGGGGTGTCTTTCGGTGGGTCTTTAAGTCCCCTTCAAGGACTGCTAGAGTGACCCCCCTCGGGAAATGGAACACCGAAAATAGGAGCACCAGTACGAAGGTGTCATAGACTTTTTTTCCGACGGTGATTTCTCCCTCCCTAATTAATCCCTGGAACCGTGGGGGGTGTCTTTCGGTGGGTCTTTAAGTCCCCTTCAAGGACTGCTAGAGTGACCCCCCTCGGGAAATGGAACACCGAAAATAGGAGCACCAGTACGAAGGTGTCATAGACTTTTTTTCCGACGGTGATTTCTCCCTCCCTAATTAATCCCTGGAACCGTGGGGGGTGTCTTTCGGTGGGTCTTTAAGTCCCCTTCAAGGACTGCTAGAGTGACCCCCCTCGGGAAATGGAACACCGAAAATAGGAGCACCAGTACGAAGGTGTCATAGACTTTTTTTCCGACGGTGATTTCTCCCTCCCTAATTAATCCCTGGAACCGTGGGGGGTGTCTTTCGGTGGGTCTTTAAGTCCCCTTCAAGGACTGCTAGAGTGACCCCCCTCGGGAAATGGAACACCGAAAATAGGAGCACCAGTACGAAGATGTCATAGACTTTTTTTGCGACGGTGATTTCTCCCTCCCTAATTAATCCCTGGAACCGTGGGGGGTGTCTTTCGGTGGGTCTTTAAGTCCCCTTCGAGGACTGCTAGAGTGATCGCCCTCGGGAAATGGAACACCGAAAATAGGAGCACGTGTACCAAGATGTCATACTTTTTTCCGACAGTAAAAAACCCGACGACAGTAAATAACTCAAATTAAAAAATAATTTATTAATTTATGTTAATTTATTAATTTATGCTAATTTATTCTAATTTATGTTAATTAATTAATTAATTAATTAACATAAATTAATAAATTAACATAAATTAATAAATTAGCATAAATTAATAAATTAATATTTAAGTAGGTTTTTTAATGTCGTCGAGTTTTTTGCTGTCGGAAAAAAAGTCAAACACAACTTTTTATCGGTCCTCTAATTTTCTTTACCCTTTTTCCCCACAGGGCTAACTCTGAATGTCTTTAAAGAGGACTAAAGGATCTACCGAAAGAGCCCTCTCACGGTTCAAGGGATTAATTAGGGAGGGAGAAATCACCGTCGGAAAAAAAGTCTATGACATCTTCGTACAGCTGCTCCTATTTTCGGTGTTCCATTTCCCGAGGGGGGTCACTCTAGCAGTCCTTGAAGGGGACTTAAAGACCCACCGAAAGACACCCCCCACGGTTCCAGGGATTAATTTGGGAGGGAGAAATCACCGTCGGAAAAAAAGTCTATGACAACTTCGTACTGGTGCTCCTATTTTCGGTGTTCCATTTCCCGAGGGGGGTCACTCTAGCAGTCCTTGAAGGGGACTTAAAGACCCACCGAAAGACACCCCCCACGGTTCCAGGGATTAATAAGGGAGGGAGAAATCACCGTCGGAAAAAAAGTCTATGACATCTTCGTACTGGTGCTTCTATTTTCGGTGTTCCATTTCCCGAGGGGGGTCACTCTAGCAGTCCTTGAAGGGGACTTAAAGACCCACCGAAAGACACCCCCCACGGTTCCAGGGATTAATTAGGGAGGGAGAAATCACCGTCGGAAAAAAAGTCTATGACATCTTCGTACTGGTGCTCCTATTTTCGGTGTTCCATTTCCCGAGGGGGGTCACTCTAGCAGTCCTTGAAGGGGACTTAAAGACCCACCGAAAGACACCCCCCACGGTTCCAGGGATTAATTAGGGAGGGAGAAATCACCGTCGGAAAAAAAGTCTTTGACATCTTCGTACTGGTGCTCCTATTTTCGGTGTTCCATTTCCCGAGGGGGGTCACTCTAGCAGTCCTTGAAGGGGACTTAAAGACCCACCGAAAGACACCCCCCACGGTTCCAGGGATTAATTAGGGAGGGAGAAATCACCGTCGGAAAAAAAGTCTATGACACCTTCGTACTGGTGCTCCTATTTTCGGTGTTCCATTTCCCAAGGGGGGCACTCTAGCAGTCCTTGAAGGGGACTTAAAGACCCACCGAAAGACACCCCCCACGGTTCCAGGGATTAATTAGGGAGGGAGAAATCACCGTCGGAAAAAAAGTCTATGACACCTTCGTACTGGTGCTCCTATTTTCGGTGTTCCATTTCCCGAGGGGGGTCACTCTAGCAGTCCTTGAAGGGGACTTAAAGACCCACCGAAACACACACCCCACGGTTCCAGGGATTAATTAGGGAGGGAGAAATCACCGTCGGAAAAAAAGTCTATGACACCTTCGTACTGGTGCTCCTATTTTCGGTGTTCCATTTCCCGAGGGGGGTCACTCTAGCAGTCCTTGAAGGGGACTTAAAGACCCACCGAAAGACACCCCCCACGGTTCCAGGGATTAATTAGGGAGGGAGAAATCACCGTCGGAAAAAAAGTCTATGACACCTTCGTACTGGTGCTCCTATTTTCGGTGTTCCATTTCCCGAGGGGGGTCACTCTAGCAGTCCTTGAAGGGGACTTAAAGACCCACCGAAAGACACCCCCCACGGTTCCAGGGATTAATTAGGGAGGGAGAAATCACCGTCGGAAAAAAAGTCTATGACACCTTCGTACTGGTGCTCCTATTTTCGGTGTTCCATTTCCCGAGGGGGGTCACTCTAGCAGTCCTTGAAGGGGACTTAAAGACCCACCGAAAGACACCCCCCACGGTTCCAGGGATTAATTAGGGAGGGAGAAATCACCGTCGGAAAAAAAGTCTATGACACCTTCGTACTGGTGCTCCTATTTTCGGTGTTCCATTTCCCGAGGGGGGTCACTCTAGCAGTCCTTGAAGGGGACTTAAAGACCCACCGAAAGACACCCCCCACGGTTCCAGGGATTAATTAGGGAGGGAGAAATCACCGTCGGAAAAAAAGTCTATGACACCTTCGTACTGGTGCTCCTATTTTCGGTGTTCCATTTCCCGAGGGGGGTCACTCTAGCAGTCCTTGAAGGGGACTTAAAGACCCACCGAAAGACACCCCCCACGGTTCCAGGGATTAATTAGGGAGGGAGAAATCACCGTCGGAAAAAAAGTCTATGACACCTTCGTACTGGTGCTCCTATTTTCGGTGTTCCATTTCCCGAGGGGGGTCACTCTAGCAGTCCTTGAAGGGGACTTAAAGACCCACCGAAAGACACCCCCCACGGTTCCAGGGATTAATTAGGGAGGGAGAAATCACCGTCGGAAAAAAAGTCTATGACACCTTCGTACTGGTGCTCCTATTTTCGGTGTTCCATTTCCCGAGGGGGGTCACTCTAAGCAGTCCTTGAAGGGGACTTAAAGACCCACCGAAAGACACCCCCCACGGTTCCAGGGATTAATTAGGGAGGGAGAAATCACCGTCGGAAAAAAAGTCTATGACACCTTCGTACTGGTGCTCCTATTTTCGGTGTTCCATTTCCCGAGGGGGGTCACTCTAGCAGTCCTTGAAGGGGACTTAAAGACCCACCGAAAGACACCCCCCACGGTTCCAGGGATTAATTAGGGAGGGAGAAATCACCGTCGGAAAAAAAGTCTATGACACATTCGTACTGGTGCTCCTATTTTCGGTGTTCCATTTCCCGAGGGGGGCACTCTAGCAGTCCTTGAAGGGGACTTAAAGACCCACCGAAAGACACCCCCCACGGTTCCAGGGATTAATTAGGGAGGGAGAAATCACCGTCGGAAAAAAAGTCTATGACACCTTCGTACTGGTGCTCCTATTTTCGGTGTTCCATTTCCCGAGGGGGGTCACTCTAGCAGTCCTGGAAGGGGACTTAAAGACCCACCGAAAGACACCCCCCACGGTTCCAGGGATTAATTAGGGAGGGAGAAATCACCGTCGGAAAAAAAGTCTATGACACCTTCGTACTGGTGCTCCTATTTTCGGTGTTCCATTTCCCGAGGGGGGTCACTCTAGCAGTCCTTGAAGGGGACTTAAAGACCCACCGAAAGACACCCCCCACGGTTCCAGGGATTAATTAGGGAGGGAGAAATCACCGTCGGAAAAAAAGTCTATGACACATTGGTACTGGTGCTCCTATTTTCGGTGTTCCATTTCCCGAGGGGGGTCACTCTAGCAGTCCTTGAAGGGGACTTAAAGACCCACCGAAAGACACCCCCCACGGTTCCAGGGATTAATTAGGGAGGGAGAAATCACCGTCGGAAAAAAAGTCTATGACACCTTCGTACTGGTGCTCCTATTTTCGGTGTTCCATTTCCCGAGGGGGGTCACTCTAGCAGTCCTTGAGGGGGACTTAAAGACCCACCGAAAGACACCCCCCACGGTTCCAGGGATTAATTAGGGAGGGAGAAATCACCGTCGGAAAAAAGTCTATGACACCTTCGTACTGGTGCTCCTATTTTCGGTGTTCCATTCCCCGAGGGGGGTCACTCTAGCAGTCCTTGAAGGGGACTTAAAGACCCACCGAAAGACACCCCCCACGGTTCCAGGGATTAATTAGGGAGGGAGAAATCACCGTCGGAAAAAAAGTCTATGACACCTTCGTACTGGTGCTCCTATTTTCGGTGTTCCATTTCCCGAGGGGGGTCACTCTAGCAGTCCTTGAAGGGGACTTAAAGACCCACCGAAAGACACCCCCCACGGTTCCAGGGATTAATTAGGGAGGGAGAAATCACCGTCGGAAAAAAAGTCTATGACACCTTCGTACTGGTGCTCCTATTTTCGGTGTTCCATTTCCCGAGGGGGGTCACTCTAGCAGTCCTTGAAGGGGGACTTAAAGACCCACCGAAAGACACCCCCCACGGTTCCAGGGATTAATTAGGGAGGGAGAAATCACCGTCGGAAAAAAAGTCTATGACACATTCGTACTGGTGCTCCTATTTTCGGTGTTCCATTTCCCGAGGGGGGTCACTCTAGCAGTCCTTGAAGGGGACTTAAAGACCCACCGAAAGACACCCCCCACGGTTCCAGGGATTAATTAGGGAGGGAGAAATCACCGTCGGAAAAAAAGTCTATGACACCTTCGTACTGGTGCTCCTATTTTCGGTGTTCCATTTCCCGAGGGGGGTCACTCTAGCAGTCCTTGAAGGGGACTTAAAGACCCACCGAAAGACACCCCCCACGGTTCCAGGGATTAATTAGGGAGGGAGAAATCACCGTCGGAAAAAAAGTCTATGACACCTTCGTACTGGTGCTCCTATTTTCGGTGTTCCATTTCCCGAGGGGGGTCACTCTAGCAGTCCTTGAAGGGGGACTTAAAGACCCACCGAAAGACACCCCCCACGGTTCCAGGGATTAATTAGGGAGGGAGAAATCACCGTCGGAAAAAAAGTCTATGACACCTTCGTACTGGTGCTCCTATTTTCGGTGTTCCATTTCCCGAGGGGGGTCACTCTAGCAGTCCTTGAAGGGGACTTAAAGACCCACCGAAAGACACCCCCCACGGTTCCAGGGATTAATTAGGGAGGGAGAAATCACCGTCGGAAAAAAAGTCTATGACACCTTCGTACTGGTGCTCCTATTTTCGGTGTTCCATTTCCCGAGGGGGGTCACTCTAGCAGTCCTTGAAGGGGACTTAAAGACCCACCGAAAGACACCCCCCACGGTTCCAGGGATTAATTAGGGAGGGAGAAATCACCGTCGGAAAAAAAGTCTATGACACCTTCGTACTGGTGCTCCTATTTTCGGTGTTCCATTTCCCGAGGGGGGTCACTCTAGCAGTCCTTGAAGGGGACTTAAAGACCCACCGAAAGACACCCCCCACGGTTCCAGGGATTAATTAGGGAGGGAGAAATCACCGTCGGAAAAAAAGTCTATGACACCTTCGTACTGGTGCTCCTATTTTCGGTGTTCCATTTCCCGAGGGGGGTCACTCTAGCAGTCCTTGAAGGGGACTTAAAGACCCACCGAAAGACACCCCCCACGGTTCCAGGGATTAATTAGGGAGGGGAGAAATCACCGTCGGAAAAAAAGTCTATGACACCTTCGTACTGGTGCTCCTATTTTCGGTGTTCCATTTCCCGAGGGGGGTCACTCTAGCAGTCCTTGAAGGGGACTTAAAGACCCACCGAAAGACACCCCCCACGGTTCCAGGGATTAATTAGGGAGGGAGAAATCACCGTCGGAAAAAAAGTCTATGACACCTTCGTACTGGTGCTCCTATTTTCGGTGTTCCATTTCCCGAGGGGGGTCACTCTAGCAGTCCTTGAAGGGGGACTTAAAGACCCACCGAAAGACACCCCCCACGGTTCCAGGGATTAATTAGGGAGGGAGAAATCACCGTCGGAAAAAAAGTCTATGACACCTTCGTACTGGTGCTCCTATTTTCGGTGTTCCATTTCCCGAGGGGGGTCACTCTAGCAGTCCTTGAAGGGGGACTTAAAGACCCACCGAAAGACACCCCCCACGGTTCCAGGGATTAATTAGGGAGGGAGAAATCACCGTCGGAAAAAAAGTCTATGACACCTTCGTACTGGTGCTCCTATTTTCGGTGTTCCATTTCCCGAGGGGGGTCACTCTAGCAGTCCTTGAAGGGGACTTAAAGACCCACCGAAAGACACCCCCCACGGTTCCAGGGATTAATTAGGGAGGGAGAAATCACCGTCGGAAAAAAAGTCTATGACACCTTCGTACTGGTGCTCCTATTTTCGGTGTTCCATTTCCCGAGGGGGGTCACTCTAGCAGTCCTTGAAGGGGGACTTAAAGACCCACCGAAAGACACCCCCCACGGTTCCAGGGATTAATTAGGGAGGGAGAAATCACCGTCGGAAAAAAAGTCTATGACACCTTCGTACTGGTGCTCCTATTTTCGGTGTTCCATTTCCCGAGGGGGGTCACTCTAGCAGTCCTTGAAGGGGACTTAAAGACCCACCGAAAGACACCCCCCACGGTTCCAGGGATTAATTAGGGAGGGAGAAATCACCGTCGGAAAAAAAGTCTATGACACCTTCGTACTGGTGCTCCTATTTTCGGTGTTCCATTTCCCGAGGGGGGTCACTCTAGCAGTCCTTGAAGGGGACTTAAAGACCCACCGAAAGACACCCCCCACGGTTCCAGGGATTAATTAGGGAGGGAGAAATCACCGTCGGAAAAAAAGTCTATGACACCTTCGTACTGGTGCTCCTATTTTCGGTGTTCCATTTCCCCGAGGGGGGTCACTCTAGCAGTCCTTGAAGGGGGACTTAAAGACCCCACCGAAAGACACCCCCCCACGGTTCCAGGGATTAATTAGGGAGGGAGAAATCACCGTCGGAAAAATACCGTCATACTGACACCTTCGTACTGGTGCTCCTATTTTCGGTGTTCCATTCCCCGAGGGGGGTCACTCTAGCAGTCCTTGAAGGGGACTTAAAGACCCACCGAAAGACACCCCCCACGGTTCCAGGGATTAATTAGGGAGGGAGAAATCACCGTCGGAAAA
>CAVMFQ010000034.1:0-15389 GCA_963680715.1 Tetragnatha montana | reverse complement strand
TATTAAGTTTTTAGGACCTAAATTATCACCTAAAAAGCTACATCGGACCTATTAAACATGTGGGGGGAGAGGCTGGGAAGTAATTTTGGGCCCCTCCCGAAATAAATTCCTATATACCCCACTGATTTCTTTGTTACTTATTTTCCGTTTTATTTAATAATTTATAAAATAGTAAGAAAAATATTGTTACATGGACGCTAGGGTTCCGCGGAACTTGGGCATTGTCAAAGGGTTCCGTGGGAGTAAAAAGGTTGGGAAACGCTGTCTTAGAGTATACGTATGTGTCTGCAAAAAATCATATTTCTGCTGCTAATAGATTTTGCTGGGGAAGAACTCGCAGCAGAAAAAAATAATTTTCGACTTTGACATTAAATAACTCTAGAACTAATTATCTCATCTATTAGCTTTTAGAACGAAAACGATCCTTATACATTTGTATACAAATGTTTAAAATTTCTTAAATTTCCATTGAATTGTTTTTGCGTAGTGAAAGTTCAAAGTGTTCAGAAATAAAATTTTCAAAATCAGCGGCGGCGGTCACTGTTACTTTTTTTAATATAGAGAGATTCCCTTTATTCTGTTTATTGGAGACTCAAGTATCGTGAGGATTTTACAGCATCCCCTCATGACGCACATTTTTTACTAGTGGGTACGGGATGTTTCGTTCCCGTGCTGAAAATTTGCTCTATCCTACCTCAAGGTAATACCTCTTAACTTTTTTTGTTTGCACTTAATATTTTACATTAAGATTAGACAAACATATCTAGGTTTCTCTTAAAATTAACACTTTAAATATTAGAAATAAATATTTATACATTGATTGAATTTAATGAATATTTAGATTTGTTATTGATTGTTATGTTCAAATAATACTTTCACACAGGTTGAGGTAATTGTTTTAATTTTTCAAAAATATTCTTAGGGTATCTTCACTTTAAAATACTAAGTTTATGTGAAAGAATTATTGCATTTTACTGTTTACGGACTATAAGTGTCGAATGATCCTTCAGTAGGAATTTTATTGTTGAAAGGAATAAAACGTGTAACAAGTTCAGTTTTTATCTTTGGAAATTATTACTATTAGTTTCCTCGTGATGTAGCCTCTATTGAACAAGCCTTCCTAAAATATTAATCTTAATTCACTCTGACCAGCCAAGGCTAAACTGGATCCGTTGTTATATCACACACATAACACATATGTATAATTATAACACAGTTAACGGATCCAGTTTAGCCTTTGACCAGCAACACCATTCGGTCCCTTGCCCAAATCTGTAAAGTTTGATTTTGCGCATCGAAAGTACTAACAAGGAAAAACCAGTTTTACAGGCACTTGTCGGTGCGAGTGTGTTGCAGAAAATAACCTAAATCTGCCAATTTTGTGAATAATGAAGATAGCAACTAGGGTTGCTGATTTATTTGAATCGAAAAAAATAATCGGATTTATTTTATTAAAGTTGCTTTTTAAAAAAATAAAATCAGAATTTTTATTATAATGATTTGACAGTTTTGTACTTTTTGAAACTACCTAAACACTAAGGTACCGTAAAATGTGGTAACTTTGGTTGGTTGGTTTACGTGCTGCCAAACCACCCTAGCAGTCTGCGCACTGTATCAGCCGTCGGTTCGATTCCGGCCCTGGGTGTACTTTCCCTCTCTGTGTCAGTAAAAATTCTGTTGTGTCTGTCTTTCTTGACGAAGGTTTATAAGCGGATCCTTGAGATCAAGCACACAGACCGGAAAATATAATATGTAACCAATCCACTATCCACTGGTATAGCACAGGGAGAGAAAATACACTCAGGGCAAGGCCGAGATTTAAACTCGGCTACAGGTACAGTGCGCAGACTGCTAGCGTAGTTGGCAGCATGTAATCAAATTAAGCCACCCCGTCCCAAAATATTCATGAAATATCAATTTGTTGGGGGGCACCGAGAAATATCCTAACAGAGGGTCCACAAGGTTATTTTCTAATTCTGTACAGGTGTGAGGGCAGCACGAGAAACTCAATGATTGACAGATAAGTAGGCAGTACATTTTGGTGATCACAAAGCTGTGATTGGCTGTGACGTGTTCATTCAATCTGTCCTTTCGGAGGGCTATTGGAGGATCAGTTTTTTTCTCCACCTCTTACGCGATCCCAGCGCCGAAACTCCCCCAACCTGTACAATATTTCATGCTTTTTCGATTTCCAGTTTTGTAACTAAAAGGAGTTGAAAGGATGACTGTTTGAAAATATCTTAGTTCTGGTTTCGCTTGTTGAGGGCCAATTGATGAGCCCCGCCCACAGATTAGTATACTTCTGATGTTCTCGTCTGTGCCTAAACTGACTAGAATAGCAAAGCTCTCCGTTAATCAGATTCAATCTTGAAACCCAAATGTATTCATATAGTAGCAGCCAATTAGATTAAAGATTTCCTTGAGCGACTTTCGAACTTAAGGAGGCTTGTTTAGTTCTCTTTTGAACTTCAAGAATTCGTGTTTAACTTCGTGGACTTCTATGGTTATGAATTCAAAACTCAAAAATTGTTCCGACCGAATGAGAGCACTGAATAAGGTGCCTCAGATGGTTACCAGGAGTAGAAAAATGCAGACTGTAAGTCAATTTTTTTTATGATATTGATTACGTCCATATTTAATAATGCTGGTCAGTTTTTCATTACATAGTGTACGTTTTTATTTCATGTTTTTTTAAGTGTTTTGTTAAAAATCTACGTTCTTTAGCTTAGCCTTGCATATACATATATAAGGTAAATAACTATACTACAATATCCGATCACTACTCTAATACTCTGACCATTTGTATTAGTGGTCGGGTATATTTGTACTCTTTCAAAATTTCTCGCTTGAACATTATTGGTTGCATAAGATTTATAAATTGTATTTTTGATACTTGTATATAGAGATGTTGCTCAACTAATATATTTATATATAATAACTGAGAAAAATCTCAATATACAATCAATTTTATATTTAGAATGGAGTAAAATGGATTTAGATGGATGTATATTTATGAAATTTGATTTTTTATGGCATGTTTATTTTCTTGAACCATAAGAAAAATCAGCGTGCCATAAAACAAGTTCTTCTATGGCTTTGCTATAGTTTTATTCTCAATTAAGCTGGCTCATATCTTTGTACCATGTTTGAAAAAGATGCAAATCAGAGAAATGAATAGATAAATTGATTAGCTCAATGGTTCTAAATCTGTGCTATGGCCCCTCCGCGGACCACATGTGCCCTAGTAGCACAGTTCATACCAAATATGTAAATTTAAGTAACAGCTGCTGGAAGTAAACGAAATTTGGCTATAAATGACAAAAATAAGACGAATGTTGAGCGTTTGTGCTGTTTGAGATGATTACAAGTTTCATGGATTTGATGAAGTATCTTGTGGTCCCTGGGTTTGAAAAGATTGAGAATAATCAATTTAATCATTTGTCACTTCGACGTGTGGTCTTTGGGAGGATTTCAAGTTTCGAAGTGGTTATTGCTACTACAGTTGAAGCATGCGCAGTAATTTGTTATTACGTGTTTTATAACATAACAGCACCGATGGCTTGGAGGTAGAGTGTGCGGCTAGTAACCCAATGGTCCCCGGTTCGATTCATGGCTGCTACTTTTGCGTATTTTGCTTTAATTTAACTTGTAATTTTTCGAAAATACCGAGTTTAGAGTTGAGTTGTTACTTTACTTTCGTAGCAATAACCAGTGCCTTCAAGTTTTATTGATTTAATAAAGAGTCTTGTGGTTCATGGTTGTATGAATAGGTTGAGAATCATTGTATTAGGTGAAATGATTATATTTAGTGGCTGAGTTAGCTAGAAAAAAAAATTTCAAAGGAGATATGATTTCGGAAGGGTATTGTCTAGTATTTTAGGTCTTTTTCTGTGGTCAAAATGTAACAACTCAATACCCTTTTGGGTTGAGTGTATCCCGAAATCCTCCATCTACTTGGCTACACCAAGGATTACTTTTGTACCTTGGATTCATTTGGATCACTAGGGCAACCCATAGTGATCCAAATCAGGCAGGAGATTTTAACTTTAGTCGTGTTTGAACATTGGGGTACCTGGTCAAGCCACGGCTTATTAGATACTATACAGGCTAGCCAAGTACGGAAATCATTAAAAATCCTGATGGCAATACTGGACAAACTTGCAAAGCATATCCACAGTGTTGAAGGCGGTGGGTGATATAGGTAGGACTTGTGACGATCCAAGCGGGAAAAGTTGTCAAATGGTTTTCATTGTTGAAAACTCGGCTAGCCTGTATAGTATCTAGTAAGCCGTGGTCAAGCTATATCGGCCGGTACTTACAAGCCAAAGTGGTGATAACCACAGGCGATCGCCAAAGGGAAATGCGCCAAAGGTGACGAAGTATCCCCTTGTTTTGTTTAGTCCCTGTACGTAAACCCAACCTTCAACGTTTTTTTAACCTTTTCCTGCAGAAGCTGACCCATAAAGGCCAAGACTTCCCCATCCGCCTGGAAACCGTGGGCTTGGACAATTATAGGACAGCTCCCCTTCTCCGGGAATACCACGGATACAGAAAGGAAGTGGTTTCTTCGTCAGAAGATGAAGAGGATGATGATGACGGCGATGACGCCCCCAGCCCGCCTGCTGCAGACAATGATGATGTCGGGTCGCAGCCTTCTCAGAGAGGATCCAGCCTTTCACTGTAAGTGTTTTTTTAGGCCCAGTCCTTGAAACATCTTATCTGTAAGTGTATGTAAAACATGAAGTCATCAGGGAATTTTAGTTATTCGATAAAAATAATCTTTGAAAGAGTGCATTCTCTTCTGTGTTCTATGATGGTCATTTCTTTCTTCTATCATCCAGTTTATTCCGCCTGTTTTCCATTCTCTATTGTTATTCTCCTTCTTTTTCCTCGTCCACTTTATCTTTTCATTTTACATAAGATTCTCTCATACGTTTGTCATTCTTTTCTTTCATATTCCACTATCTTATCAAATTATTCTTTTCTTTCATATTCCACTATCTTATCAAACCATTCTTTTCTTTCGAATTTATTTTCTTTCTTTTATATTGCTTTCTCTTTTACTCCCTATTTGTCATTTATTTACTTCTTTTTGTCCTTATTACTCTTTCAACACTCCATTCCTCTTTTCTTTTATTTCCCCTCTTTCTCTTATCTTTCCTTTTTTTTTTTAAATGAACCTTCATCGAATTAGGTTGCCTAAATTGAAACCATAGCTCTAAATATAGTCGAGGTACCCTAAGGTACCCGAGCTATAGTCCTATACTAAAGAAGTAATAGTAGAAAAATGTTGATCAAAGTTAGCTTTTTGTAGAATTGTTTTCTCTTGACATTGAGATTTACCTAAAAACTTAAAATTAATTATTTAGAAAATGCATTTGAAATTTGGAGAAATCACTTTTTGACCGAACACAGAGGAGGAAACATGGTTTGAATGTTTCCAACAGGGATAAAACACTTTTTGAATGAAAATTAGGTAACACACATTTTATTAAAAATGTCATTTAATATTATTTTGTAATTGAATAAGAGAAATATTAACATATCAATTATAAAACTAAGTTTAAAAAAAATAGGAGCATGAAAAAAAGGTCTGCAAATTGTTGAGAACCTCTAAATTTTTAATCCAATATCTTCATCTAAGCAATCACATACTTCCTGCGTTTCCTTATAGTAGGGGAGCCCAGAGTGTTTTCGGGTAGTAACTCGAGCGCGTCAGATAATCATAAGGGGGATACCTTGCATGCTTTTGAGTAACTCCACCAAATATAAGCTCTCTATCTAGGGGGGTTTGTCTAGAACAGCCCGTCAGATTTGTAAAAAAAAAAATTAGTTAAATGGACATACTCGAGCGCGTCAGATAACGATAAGGTAGGTTAGTTACCAGCTAAAAAGTGTACATTTTCTAAAATCTGCCGATTTGAGCGGTGGGTAAGGGAGCGGGAGAGTTACAAAGTTGGAAAGTAAAGCCAAGACCGGTAAGACGCTATCGCTCTTTTTGAGAAAAATGTACGAAACAAAATGTTTATAGACTAGTAGCCAGGAAACTAGACTCAACTAGTTGTAAACTGTCTTGGTAGCCAATCTGACGCGCTCGAGTATGTCCATGTAACTAGTTTTCTTTCAAGTTTTGACGGGCTGTTCTAAACAAACCCACCAACATAGAGAGCTTATATTTGGTGGAGTTACTCAAAAGCATGCAAAGTATCTCCCCTATGATTATCTGACGCGCTCGAGTAAATCCACATTTAGCATCATGGGCTCCCCTACTATTATTGCCTGCAGTTAAATAATTATTTGTAATAATTTCTTTATACTAATGAAACTCTTGTTGATTTTGCCACTCTTCGCCATACATTAATTTTAAATGCTTATCTACATATTTTTTTTCTTTTCAAGTGATATTGCATGACAGAGGAAGAGGTTGTAAGACAAATCTTTTTACGACGGCAGAGTCAGAGTTAATCCTTTTCTCACCAATTCTTTGTCTTTTACTAGTTCCACAATTTACAGTACTCACTAAAAACCATCTATTAATTCTTCCATAGAGCATTTTCAATCACATGACTGGGACCTAACAACGGCCTTAGCAAGAGAAGATGTTACAGTTTTTTGCCCTACAGAGGTTAACAGTTACAGAAAATGACTAGGCGTGAAATTCTTCTATTAGAGCATTTGTAATCACGTGATCCCTTACCTAAAAACCGCCTTAGCAACAGATAAGCAACGGCCTTAGCAACAGTTAAAAGCCCTACAGAAGGTACACAGTTAAAAGAAAATAACCGGTTGTGACGTCACCTGAAAACACTCTATTCTTAAATTAAAAAAGAAAAATCTTAGATAAAAGCACTCTGCTCTAAAAACAACAAAACAAACCCAACAGGTGGTACTTGAGTGGGTCACATGGCGAGTAAGAACAGCTATGATTGGCTGACACTGGAGGAATCACTGTTTGACTGAAAACAGGCTCTAGGTCTATAGAGGAATAGGGTGTTTCAAAAAATTTTTTTTTTGAATTTCCCAGATGCCCCCCCCTCAAGTTGTTACAAATACTAAAACATTATTACCTGCAAATTTTCAGGTCTCTAGGACGATTTTTGACCCCCGCGCTCTTCAAAAGTAGGTTTCCCATGTTAAAGTATAGGGAAAATATTGAAAATATCGTCATTTTTGGTTCTTTTCAATTTTACGAGCCTGAACGCAGTCAATATCGAATTAAAACCTATACATCATCTTTGGGACATCATTGCCTCAAGATCCTATTGGAAAAATATTCCATGACACCTACTGGGGGGTAGTTACACGGGGGTGAAAAGCGAGCTTTCACCGAAAAACGAGGATGCTTGCCGGCGCTTGCGGCGGGAGCTGGATGAAGGCCTCTCATGGGGGGTCCAGACACAACTCCCGCCAGATGGGTTCCAAATGACCAGGTACCTTAGGAAAAAGGTTCAATAAACACTTAAATAGGCTTTTATCCAGGTCCCTCCGCAAACGCCGGCGAGCATAACCAGCACCCGCGGCAAGCATCCTCGTTTTTCGGTGAAAGCTCGCTTTTCACCCCCGTGTAACTACCCCCCAGTAGGTGTCATGGAATATTTTTCCGATAGGATCTTGAGGCAATGATGTCCCAAAGATGATGTATAGGTTTTAATTCGATATTGACTGCGTTCATGCTCGTAAAATTGAAAAGAACCAAAAATGACGATATTTTCAATATTTTCCCTATACTTTAACATGGGAAACCTACTTTTGAAGGGCGCGGGGGTGAAAAACCGTCCTAGAGACCTGAAAATTGGCAGGTAATAATGTTTTAGTATTTGTAACAACTTGAGGGGGGGGCATCTGGGAAATTCAAAAAAAAAATTTTACCATAGACTTTTGAAACACCCTAATAGAGGAAACACGTTTTGATTGAAACATCAATTTTCTAAGTAGGTTTAAAATAGGATAAAACTAGTGTTGGTTGAAAATAAAAGCATATTTTGGTACAATTTAATGTGGAGTTCAAGAAAAAAAAACCAGTAGCTCTTTTTTTTCATTTTATGAGAAAACACGGTTTGACTGTTTGCTCCTCATTTGTAATTATACTTCCTCAATCACTAATTTTTTAAGTCACTCAAGACTTACCAGGCCACAAAAGGGAGCTGGAGGGGCGTATGTTGTGCACGCATGCCCTATACTGAATATGTTAAAATTTGGAGTTGACATCATTGCCCGAAACCACATCCTTACTAATCACTACCTCTTTAAATCGTATGTGTAATAAATATATTGTACTGGTGTGCATTTTCCTTGAAATCACTAAAATTCTTCTTTTTTTTTCACCTCTATAGCGAGGATGTGCCACCATCTACACCGGGGGAAGAATCCTCAAGCCAAGAAGAGGATCATCCGTTCTGGAAAATATTGAAGCAAAGGTAAGCTCTGGGACTATTGAAAATTCACGCCCTCCTCTATTTGAGAAAATCCTCCTCACTGCATTGAATACTGGAAATACAGTAGCCTCAGTAGTAGCCAGTAGTGTCAGTAGCCTTACAGTAGCTTAATAAATCCTACTCATTGCATTGAACACTGAAATGCAGTAGACACTACATATTAATACTAGCAATGTTTTCAGCTTGATACAAGATCTTACACCAACTCCTGCTTCACAATTCTTCGACTCGAAATTCAACTCGAACGACAGACCTCATCCACATAGATAATGCTTTTCGAAATCCTAAAATATTTTATTTATTTCTCCTATCAAAAAGATTTCCCCCATCAAAACCTGTTTAGCATATACTGACAGGTATTAAATTTTCCAGAACTAGGGAGGTCACTCACCAACCCCCGTGAACTGCTTATGCAGGACCTTTTGGATTGCTTCGCAATCCTAACAAAACTCAGCTCACTGAACTTACCTCAATTTATTAAACATACTAATAAAAAAATAGCAGAAGAAATTTCAACAAATTTTACAAACATACGTCCTCTTCATTGATGACACTCTCGCAAAAGTATGAATAAACTCTAACTTATCAATTATTAAATCAAAATGGTTTCCTTAAAAAACATTTAGCACGCTTATTAATAACTATTGTTAATCAACATTCTGGAAAAAAACCTTTCACCAATAAATCTTTCAAAATCAATATTGTATCACCTAGTAATTCGTTACTATACCTAGTAATCATATTTTTGTTTAAACCTAGACTTGTTAACCAATACATTTTAATCCATTTATAATAATAAGAGACAAAACCTACATGGCACTCAATGTTTTACAATTATTTCGATTATCAGACTAAAAATTATAAATCCCCATAGTCAGCATATGTCTCTGCTATACTCAACTACTTCAACTACTTCAAAATTATAAATTTCAGACAAAATGTGTGAAATTTTTGTGTGAAATAACAAATTTGTAGGTTTTTAGAATACTTTTATATAAAACGTGAATGATATTTTGTTCGGATCGTTGGAAAGGCTCATTTGATTGGTTGTAATCTTTCCAGCTCGATGATGTGAGCGCTTACGAACCAATCAAATGAGCTTCTCAGACAATCCGATCTTGACGAACTGGTGTAGTATGCTTAGAGTGATGCATATCGGCCAATCAGTTTGCTGTAATCACTTGTATTGTTTAACAGTGCTGATGAAGAAAAAGAGGTGGCGGACGACATGGAGACGGAAGAAATTGAGGTGGAGGTACAAGCAGTTGAAAGAAGCCCAGACTTCCTTCCAGACACAGACCCACCCACCGAAAGGTATATTCTATTGCAGTTGTTCTACTTTGACTATTGCCCCTTCTTCCAAGAAACTTCCCATCCACTATCAATAGCCATCCAATAAAACCCAGCCCAAAGTGTTTTTTTTTAAATTGGGTAAAACATCATTGAAAAACCAGCATAATCAAGTCTTTTGATTATGCAAATTTCTCACAGTGTAATATTTGAAGAGTAATAAATGTATTAAAAAACTAACTCAGGTTTATGGCAAAAAATATTGGGCAAGGTAAATGAAGGGCAGAAATTTAGAAATAAAATAAACAAAATTTTGTACTTTTTAACCGTAGTTTGACAATGATACTGTACTTAACTTATAAGGGTTTTCATTTAATAAGTTTTCAAATTTGTTTTGCTAGGTTTTGTTTACTTATTATGTATACATTTTTGAAAAATTATAAAATGTGAACAGAAAAACAACACACTTATCTTTGCATTGTCACATGCATTTACCTTATGTCGTAAAAAGGTTATAACAAATTATTAACCCAAAGTTACAGCATTAAAGATATGTTTTTTTAGTTAATTAAAACTTTTTTTGCAATTTAAGTTTTCCTTTACTCTTAAATTAATAGAACTTAACACTTAAATTCCTTCTGGCTGCAAAACTCTGCTGTACCTATTAAGTAATATACCCAATAAAGCCCCCCCCAAAAAAACCCACCCGGGTTTTTTCAAACCCTCTTGTATTGTTTTACAGTGCTGTTGAAGAAGAAGATGAGGACATTCTTGGCGTCAAAAAGTTCTGGTGGTATTGCAGCATGGCTGACATAAAAAGAAGGGAAGAAAAGGAAGAGAAGGAGAGCAAAAAAAGAGAGGCCGAAAGGTATGTTCTATTGCGTTCTACTAATGCCCCTTCTTCCAAGAAACGTCTTGCTTCTAGGGGAGGTGGGTACATCAAGGCGAACAATATTGGTATAGGTTAGGGAGTCACAAGTGGGGTTCAAGGGGTGAAAATCACGGGGGGAAATTAGCAAAACACCCTCGCCTATCTGGGCAGAAAAGAGATACAATGGTTCGATTTCGTCATTTCATACATAAAATAAATTAAATGATTTCTGTAAAAATCATATGAAATTGTTTATTCTATTCAAAACCAGACCAATAAATGCAACTGGCATGCGTTGTAGGTAGATAGACTGCAATAGAAAATATTACAACAAAAAAAATCTCAATACTCGAGTCTGACCAAGAGACAGTAAATTGTAACCCTAAACTTCACAGTAAGTTAGCTTTTCACAGCAAAAGATTCGTGCTGGTATCGAACCATTGTATCTCTTTCTGCCCAGATATGCGAGGTTTTTCGCTAATTTTGCCCCCGTGATTTTCACCCCTTGAACCCCACTTGTGACTCCCTAACCTCTACTAATTATTGTTCGCCTTGATGTACCCTACCTCCGCTAGAAATTCTGAAACATTTATCTGAAACACCCTGTATATTTTCCCCTCATCAAAGATACGAGGTTAATGACAGCGATATACTTGATACTTTTTTCGATATTCAAGAAGTGGTCCGGAGGACCTTTGTATAGAATACAATCCCTAATCAAAGTCATTCTATTTCTTTTTTTCAAATGTAGTTCTGATGACGATGAGAGGAGAGCTAAACGCTCGAGGAGATCCGAGCAAGAGGAAAGTTCTCCCCCGTACATTGAGCGTTCCAGGTTAGTTGTGACTTTTGTGACTAGTTGCTCATATATTGTGACACTTCTTGTGTTGCACACATCAATGGTTCGGTGACTGCTTTTGGAATTACTGATAACGCCTCTCCGGTGCAACAATGACCCAAATGCAACTTGGCAAATATTTACCGTTCAGTAGCTTGGCAACAAGTTAGATTGGTAGCCAAATCAAAGTCGAGCCAAGAAACAACGGTGTTATTTTTGGCGATCGCCGCTAAAAAAAAAGTCGCCAAAAATCATGGTTTAGCTGGCATATTGATTATCAACTACCTTCAGCGAAGTTAAGCACCTTCGGGTGCTGTCAGTATTTGGGAGGGTGACCAAGTGATCAAATCAATCATCGGTGCGTTTTCTTTCATTTCTTGCTCATATTTGGTTTCATTTTTTAGAAGATCTACCTGTTATCAGAAATATTCTACCCCAAATAATGAATGAGTATATTATTAAATTATTAAATATGATGAGAATTTATATATTATTAAATTACGATTTTTTTTTATCGTCGATTTCAGAGGTACAATATTTACTAGGCAAATTCTCAATAAAAACTTTTTCCAATCGTTTATCGGTGCATTCTTTTGAAAATTATGCTAATATGCTAATGACAAATATTTTTTATAATGGTGCACTGGAACTATAATCAGTCTTTGAAATTAAACTCTGACGATCCGATCAG
Organism: Tetragnatha montana; assembly: GCA_963680715.1. NCBI lineage: Eukaryota > Metazoa > Arthropoda > Arachnida > Araneae > Tetragnathidae > Tetragnatha > Tetragnatha montana. Next base: position 3,264 of record CAVMFQ010000034.1, on the reverse strand, counting down.
AGAACAATTTTAATTTATTAAATAAATTAATACTAATGCTAAATTACGTGCGTTTTACTTTACATGTCCATTGTTTTATATAGAACCGACGGTGGTAGTGCTGAGATTTTAGGGTTCCACGGGTTACGCAATCCCCCAAAATATATGGATTTTAACCAAAAAATTGGAAATAATAACAATTGTAAGTTCCTCCAAATACATGGTGGTCATAAAATAACGACCCTACTTTAAAATTAATACAATTTGTAGATCTCTTAAATGAAGTATTTCTAGATGCTAACTTAATTTCGCTTCCAAAAGGAATAAATAAAATAAAATAAATAAATAATTCTTGCCCCGACGTTTACTCAGAAAACAGAATGAAAACATTAAAGCCAAGACCCAAAAAATTCCATCTGCTCGCGAGGCGTTTGAAATCTAGAATACACAGCTGCATAACCAGCACAAAAACAAAAGATTTAAAAAAAATTAAAGTGGTTAGATACAAATGCTACAGAGCTTTTTTTTTTTCAATATTTTTTTATCCGACACCACTGTGAGGTGCGATGGTTGGTGGTCACCCTCCCAAATACTGACTGCGCCTGAAGGTGCTTAACTTTAGTGAAGAATATTAGAAGACGTGCGATACTGATTAGGCCATGATTTAAGCGTTTAGGCATTTCAAGCCGTTTTTGGCGATTTATCTTTGCGACAATTGAAATGATCACCAAAGATTGACTCGACTTTTTCTACTTCGCGCGATATCGTGGCCAATCTAGAAGCCTTGCTGCCAAGCTCCCGTGTAGTAGAAATTTCAATTTTTACATTTGCGTCATTGTTGCAGCGGAGCGGCGATAATTTTGATTTTGAAGTGGCACGAAAGTTGATTTTTGGTTTGGTTGGTTTTTTGGTTACATATATTTTCCGGTATGTGTGCTTGATCTCAAGGATCCGCTTATACACCTTCGTCAAGTAAGACAGACACAACAGAATTTTTACTGACACAAAGAAGGAAAATACACCCAGGGGCGAGGTGAGAATCGAACTCACGGCAGAGCAGTGCGCAGACTGCTGGCGTAAAAGGCAAAGAGCAAAACCGAACAGGCCATCCGTCCCCCTTTTAACTTGTAATTTTTCAGAAATAGCGAGATTAGAGTAGAGTTTAGTTGTTAATTTCGTGGAAATAACCAGTGGCTTTTGATTTTCACAGGTCGCCCGTACAGATGGAGCAGGAAATACCTGAGACTAGGTATGTATGAATTTCAGTTTTTACTGAATTAAATATTGGGCAAGGTAAATGAAGGGCAGAAATTTAACAATAAAATAAACAAAATTTTGTACTTTTTAACCTTAGTTTGATAATGATACTGTACTTAACTTATAAGGGTTTTCATTTAATAAGTTTTTAAATTTGTTTAGCTAGGTTTTGTTTACTTATTATGTATACATTTTTGAAAAATTATAAAATGTTAACAGAAAAACAACACACTTATCTTTGCATTGTCACATGCATTTACCTTATGTCGTAAAAAAGTTATAACAAATTATTAACCCAAAGTTACAGCATTAAAGATATGTTTTTTTAGTTAATTAAAACATTTTTTTGCAATTTAAGTTTCCCTTTACTCTTAAATTAATAGAACTTAACACTTAAATTCCTTCCGGCTGCAAAACTCTGCTGTACCTATTAAGTAATAAAGCCCAAAAATACCCCACCCGGGTTTTTTCAAAAACCCTCTTGTATTGTTTTACAGTGCTGTTGAAGAAGAGGAGGAGGACATTCTTGGTGTCAAAAAATTCTGGTGGTATTGCAGCATGGCTGACATAGACAGAAGGGAAGAAAAGGAAGAGAAGGAGAGAAAAGAAAGAGAGGCAGAGATGGAGGCCGAAGAAATTGAGGTTGAAATGACCCCTGACTTCCTGCCACACCCAGACCAGCCCTTCGAAAGGTATGTTCTTTGCAGTAGTTATACTTTGACTAATGCTCCTTCTTCCAAGAAACTTCCGATCCACTATCAAAGCCTTGACTTGTTTTGACATTACGCTCATTTGGGGACAAGCCACTTTGGAAATTTAAGCACTATATTGTGAGACTGCTACCCTTGTCCCTTGTGAGCGCTCACGAACCAATCAAATGAGCTCCTACAAGGGTCCGATCTCCCAGGATCGGGTTTTCCGATGTAACAAAAATTTTTACAGAATATTGACTTTTTGGGTTTAGGAACAAAAAGTATAAAATGTTAGGTCTTCGTAGGTTTACGACAATGCGTTTTTGACAAATGTTGGGGTTTAGATAGAGATGGCGGCAAATTTTGAAATAAAAAAGATGGCGAATTGGAAGAATATTTAAGGAATTGAAATAGTTTATATTATTTGTGTGTAAGTACGCTTCATTATTTAAAAACCTCAGGAATCTTTTTTGGAGCCCCTCAATTCTTTTTAAGTTGATCATGTAATCTCCTTCCCATACAACGAGACCGTAATTAAGTTGTGAATGAACCCAATAATAATATAAATTCATTAGTAATTTATTGTTTAACTTTTGTTTTAGATAATAAAATTTATAAAGTAGTACATATTATCTTAGTTTGTCTGAAATATATTTTGTATAGGATTTTCATTTTAAATTTGAGTCTATGTGAAGTCCGAGGTATTTTATTGTGGATTCGTTATCTAGGGGCTTACAGGCGCAATAGACGACATTAGTCATTACGTCACTTGCTTGTTTGGAAACGTTGATTCCATCCGTGATTGGTTCCGTACGGATCCGTACGGATTTACTTCCAATCACGGAACCAATCACGGATAGAATCAACGTTTCCAAACAAGCAAGTGACGTCACACTAATGTCGTCTATTGTCATAAGTGTTGCAATATTTTTCATGGTATTTTATAGAGATTATATGCTTGGTTTTGCGTAAGGGAAAATACCATATATTTAGTTCGGCTTCGGGATCGGAGGATCCCGGGTTCGATTCCCGACACCGCTGAAGACCCACCGAGTAAAGGCGGAGTACGTGCTCGTTAAATCTGTGGGCCCGAAAGTCCTGTGGTCCGTCATGGCGCAGTTCACCACGGGTCCAGGTGTCTGGAGACTATTTCTCTCCCTTCAGAGGACATGGCAAAATTGTGGAGGTGGTGATAGATGGTGGTGACATCTATCATCCGAGGCTTAAGTTGGACTCCTGCCATTTCATGGCCTCACTTCCTCAGGAGCCGCACCCCCTTTGCCTTAAATCCTATCCGCTTTGCGGATGGAGCTTGGATATTCCAAGTGGTATAAGA
>CAVMFQ010000033.1:0-87372 GCA_963680715.1 Tetragnatha montana | reverse complement strand
TGCCCGAATAGTCCAGTCAAATAGTATTTATTTTGGGAAAAACTTGGGGTAGAAGATATTTTTCGCTATCTGTATGTTTTTTGGGGTGCTGAATCCGAATCTGAGGTTTGCCAACAAAATTTCGTGACGGAACATTGTGAAAATTCGAAAAAATGGCAAAAATTCGCCCCTTTTTTTCGTTTTCTGCCCCTAGAACATTACCTTTGCGTTTCTGAGCTAAACAGTCAATACAAAAAATAAAGAACACTAACCAAGCTACAAAAAAGTCAATTACAACTTTTCTCTCAGAAGCGCAGTTTCGCCAATAGAGCACGTTGAAAAAGGGGCTATTTTCGTTCGATTGGTAGAAAATCCAAAAAATGTCACTAGTATCGCCAAAAATCTGCATTTTTTGGAACATAATACTGTAAAAACTGCTTTAATAATATTCTTCATCAAATCAACCATCTAAAAACTCCAATGATGATTAACTAAATGCATTTTCGTTGCGAGATTTCTCTTACGAACGAAAGTTCTATAGGAGATTATAGTATTTCGATAACTACGTTGCTTCTTCGAGATTACATACAAAAGTGTTCTTTTGACTGTTTTATATGTTTTTCGGGGTGCTGAATCCGAATGTGACGTTTGCCAACAAAATTTCGTGACGGAACTTTGTGAAAATTCGAAAAAATGGCAAGAATTCGCTCTTTTTCTTCGTTTTCTGCCCCTAGAACGTAACCTTTGCACTTCTGAGAAAAACAGGCAATACAAAAATAAGGAACACAAACCAAGCAACAAAAATGGCAATTGAAACTTTTCTCTCAGATGAAGGGTTTAGACACTAGGGAACGCTTATTATTGGGAAGTTTTTGTTCGATTGGCGGGAAAATCCAAAAAATGTCACTCGTATCACCGAAAAGTGGCTTGTTTTGAAACAGGATACTATTAGAACTACTTTAATAATATCCTAAGTACATGCAATTAATCTTCTTCATACTCTAATGATAATTAATTAAATGCACGATTAATTAATGTTACGATAAAAAACGAGCTATATCAAGAAGTTGATATTTTTGCAATATGCTCATTGTTAAGGACTTTGTCCAAATGATATCTATAATGTAAACAATGAAAATAGGTAAAAAAATGAATGTTATGTAACTTTTGGAATAACTAATTGTACCTAGTACTCCACGTTTATGTAACGTAAGAGCAGATTATATGAAGCCAACATTTCTAAGAGAAATAGATTAGTGTAACACTTATCTCTCATATAAAAGCCCAGGTCACTCACTGATTCTGGAACGCTCGCACACTATGATGCCATCTCGCAATAATAATCATAATCATCAGAAAAATATAAAAGCCCACGTCACTCACTGACTCGATGCCATCTCGCAATAATAATCATAATCATCAGAAAAATATAAAAGCCCACGTCACTCACTGACTCGATGCCATCTCGCAATAATCAGAAAAATAAATAAATAAAAGTAATTAAAATTTTAAAATAATATAATAGCTTTTAAATAAATATCTTTCAAGAAAGTTGGTTTACTTAATAAAGGTTAAAAAGTTACTTTTAGGGAAGTTGGTTTCTAATTCAACAATAATAAATTATTAAAGTTAAACTTCTTATTTAATGTATAATTAATAGGAACTTGAAGTAGTAACGAGCGAAGCTCGCATAAAAGGCTAGCCTAGCTGTAAGACCCGGCTTTGCCGGGTCGTAACAGCTAGTTGAGTTATAACACAACACTACTTACTACAGCATATTAAAGTGTACCTTTAGTTGTTTTAAGTAAAAAAAAAACATTCTAAATAGTTTATAGGACCCTGGAAGTTAAGAAAAGTGCATGGATATAAGTAATTTAATCACTTGGACATAATTTTTCACTTTTAAGCCGTTGTTTTTCTAAAACGTTTCATAAGATAAAACTTTTTTTCTGGATTTATTGAAATTAGTGTAAAAAATATCAACATTAATTAATCGTTCATTTAATTAATTATCATTAGAGTATGAAGAAGATTAATTGCATGTACTTAGGATATTATTAAAGTAGTTCTAATAGTATCCTGTTTCAAAACAGGCCACTTTTCGGTGATACGAGTGACATTTTTTGGATTTTCCCGCCAATCGAATAAAAACTTCCCAATAATAAGCGTTCCCTAGTGTCTAAACCCTTCATCTGAGAGAAAAGTTTCAATTTCCATTTTTGTTGCTTGGTTTGTGTTCCTTATTTTTGTATTGCCTGTTTTTCTCAGAAGTGCAAAGGTTACGTTCTAGGGGCAGAAAACGAAGAAAAAGAGCGAATTCTTGCCATTTTTTCGAATTTTCACAAAGTTCCGTCACGAAATTTTGTTGGCAAACGTCACATTCGGATTCAGCACCCCGAAAAACATATAAAACAGTCAAAAGAACACTTTTGTATGTAATCTCGTAGAAGCAACGTAGTTATCGAAATACTATAATCTCCTATAGAACTTTCGTTCGTAAGAGAAATCTCGGAACGAAAATGCATTTAGTTAATCATCATTGGAGTTTTTAGATGGTTGATTTGATGAAGAATATTATTAAAGCAGTTTTTACAGTATTGTGTTCCAAAAAATGCAGATTTTTGGCGATACTAGTGACATTTTTTGAATTTTCTACCAATCGAACGAAAAGAGCCCCTTTTTCAACGTGCTCTATTGGCGAAACTGCGCTTCTGAGAGAAAAGTTGTAATTGACTTTTTTGTAGCTTGGTTAGTGTTCTTTATTTTTTGTATTGACTGTTTAGCTCAGAAGCGCAAAGGTAATGTTCTAGGGGCAGAAAACGAAAAAAAGGGGCGAATTTTTGCCATTTTTTCGAATTTTCACAATGTTCCGTCACGAAATTTTGTTGGCAAACCTCAGATTCGAATTCAGCACCCCAAAAAACATACAGATAGCGAAAAATATCTTCTACCCCAAGTTTTTCCCAAAATGACCTTATTTGAGCACAATTTGACTGGACTAGAAGTGGAGGCGGGCAAAGTGATAAATTTCATTGATAAATGCCATTGAATTTATCACATTGCCCGCCTCACATCGGGCATTATTAATAATGCCCGGATTTATCACATTGCCCGTAACATACATATAATGCTTTTCAATCACGATTTGCGTACCAAAACTCCTCCTAGCAACCCAACAGGCTTCGTGTTTACCGATTTCTCCTTCCGCATTTGTGACGTACTGGGTTCAAGAAACGTTGCAACCAAGTATAGTACACTTGTAGTGAGAGCAACAATATGAATTTCACATACTTTTTTGGAGATATGTTTTATCCTTCCGAAAAGCTTCACTTCCGGAAGGCCTGCGTGAGAAAACGACAAAGAGAGGAACGTGAATTGCTTGCGAAAAGACGCTGTTAAACCATTTCAACATTAATAAATAAACTGGTGATCACATTACGGAGCTTATATTATAATCTATTTATAACCAAAACCTACTGTGTATCTATAGAGCATTTTCAGTCACATGACTCGGCCTTAGCAACGTTGTTTTTGTCCTCCAGTGACGTCATGTGCGAATGCTGCTATTGGATGCTTCTATTTCCCGTACCTAACAACAGCCTTAGCAACGTTGTTTTTGTCCTCCGGTTGACGTCAAGTGCGAATGCTCTATTATACTCATACCACAACGAGAAATACTTCTCCTACTAAGTAATTTCGAAGCGATTTATTGAGCAATAAGTAATTAAGGGCGAGTTCAATAAATTATTCCTCTTTGAACATTATGTACAGTCAAGAAGAAAGCAAAATCAGTGAACTTAAAGGGAAAACAACTGACGCTAATTAATACGATTTATCGTAAACTATTATAGAGTATTCGCACATGATGTCACTGGAGGACAAAAACAACGTTGCTAAGGCTGTTGTTAGGTTCGAGTCATGTGATTGAAAATGCTCTATTGATAACTTTCTCTGAGATTTTCGTAAGCAATACAACTTACACAGAACGGTAGGAAAATCAGATTGTATTGAGGAAGAATATAAATTTCACATATTTTTTTGGGATATTTATATCCTCCCGAATAGTTTCACTTCGGAAGGACTGCGTGAAGAAGTTTGGTTGAAAAATTTCAAATTGCCCCCCTAGAAATTCACATTGCCCCACGTTGGGAAACACTGGACTATAGGCTCCGCTGCAATGCGTGCGCTAACCTGTACAACCAGTTTCTTTGCGATGTGAGCCTTTCGGCAGAAAAAACAACATGCAGGTGCAAACTCTCCCCTATTATTGTATATTATTAACTATTCTCATTTTTATGCACTACCACTATCCTCAGGACAACCTTCGGCAGTCAAACTTCTGATTGGTAGTTAAAGAAGGGAAAACTAGTTCTCCGCCAATCAGAGGTTTGGTTAACCGCCGGTCAAGTATACAAAAGTCTAAAAAAAAACTTGCAAGTACTCGTAGCAAGAAAGAAGATAGACTTTACGTACTTTTTGAGATTTGTTTACTCAACCGAATAATTCTCACTTCCAGAAGGATTACGTGAGAGAAAACAACAAAGACCACTCGCGGATTGTTAACGAAATAGACGCTGCTAAGGCCTTTTACCATTAATAAAGAGAGTGGTGATTATATTACGGGACTTCTTTTTGTAATCTCTATCTAGTATAACTGAAACATACTGCGTATGTATAGAGCATTTTCAATCACATGACTCGGACCGAACAACGGCCTTAGCAACAGAAAATGTTACAGTTTTTTGCCCTACAGAGGTTAACAGTTACAGAAAATGACTGGCCGTGGAATTCTTCTATTGGAGCATTTGCTATCACGTGATCCCATACCTAAAAACCGCCAGAGCAACAGATAAACAACGGCCATAGCAACAGTTAAAAGCCCTACAGAAGATACACAGTTAAAAAGAAAATAACCGGTTGTGACGTCACCTGAAAATACTCTATTACCACGGCTTACTAGATACTTATACAGGCTAGCCGAGTACGGAAATCATTGCAAATCCAGATGGGACCAACTGGCAAAGCATATCCACAGTGTTGAAGGCGGATATAGGTAGGTCTTGTGGCGGGAAAAGTTGTCAAATGGTTTTCATTGTTTAAAACTCGGATAGCCTGTAGAAGTATCTAGTAAGCCGTGGTATTACACTCAATCATCTTCTGAAGAGCTATAATGAGGAATTGGTCGGATTTTTTTTTAATGTTTTTAATCGACACTTTGTGCTTAAATGGACTTATGTGCGAAATTCCATGTTGATTTGACAATTTTCTCAATTTCAAAAAAATGATTAAAAATGGTCCTTTTAGAATGGCACGAAAACGCTTTGTGACATAACAGGTCATGTTTTTAGTTTATAATGTGAAAATATGACCCTTGATGAATCTATTTTCATGGCAATTGCTTAAATAACAGGCTAATATCAGAAAAAAAACGAAGAAAGTAAAATCTGTGTCACGATTGCGATGAAAACAGAAGAGTGAAAATCAAAACAAACCCAACTTGATGACCTGTGACGTAGATCGCGTTTCAAGTCATGCGTATTTTTATCAATTTTTAAATCAAAATATCTAAATTTCTTTAAGCTATTGAAAAATTTCAACCAGATTTTCGAATTCAGCTCTCGAAGTTCAATTATAAAATAATTTATTTATAAAAAAACCTCACTCAGGCAAATTCCTCATTAAACACAACGAAGAACACTTCTAATTATAATCAAGAGCGTTTTATGACTGTAGGATTGCGTTGCGTGGGAAAAAAGATAGTGTTGATGTGAAAGTGTAGCTGCTAAAGAATTATACCCGACAGCAACGTTTCTTGAACCCGGTACATCACAAATGCGGAAGGAGAAATCGGTAAACACAAAGCCTTTTGGGTTGATAGGAGGAGTTTCGGAACGCAAATCGTGATTGAAAAGCACTTTATATACATGAGTTTAACAAACTAATCCTATTTTTAAATTGACGTTCACTCAAAATTCAGACACCGCGATGGGAACTACTTTGTTTGTTAGTGACGTCGTAGGCTCAACTTAGGTTGCTGTATAGAGTGTTTTCAGGTGACGTCACAACCGGTTATTTTCTTTTAACTGTGTATCTTCTGTAGGGCTTTTAACTGTTGCTAAGGCCATTGTTTATCTGTTGCTAAGGCGGTTTTTAGGTATGGGGTCACGTGATTGCAAATGCTCCAATAGAAAAATTTCACGGCCAGTCATTTTCTGTTACTGTTAACCTTCTCTGTAGGGCAAAAAACTGTAACAACCTTCTGTTGCTAAGGCCGTTGTTAGGTCCGAGTCATTTGATTGAAAATGCACTATAGTATAATTATAATCAAGAGTGTTTTATGACTGTATTATTAAGATTGCGTGAGAAAAAGATAGTGTTGTGACGCAACTTCTGCAGGAAATTCAGATTCAAGCTTATACTTGTAGTGAGAGAGAGAAAAATTGTAATTCACATACTTTTTTTAGGGATATTTTTATCCAACCGGATTAGTATTACTTCCGGAAGGACTACGCGAAGTATTTACTTCAATGCCAAATCAGCCACACTAGCTAAAGACACTGCAAGCTAAACCATTTTAACATTGATAAATAAACTGGTGATCATTTCACGGAACTTATTTTCTAATCTTTAAAGTGATAAATGTGTATAAACTCTTTAGAGAACTTTTAATGTATAGTTCCTAACGATATCCAAAAAGAAAATAATTATATCAGTTTTGAGATCAACGTTTGGGAAAAGTTAATAACGTGAATTTCTTGATTAGTTGGTTCAACACTTGTATGGAAATTGTTACTTCAGTTGGAGAATCGAACAATTAAACACGATGCAGGTGAATCAGTAATGAAAAGCAACTTTTGGTTAGTCGATCCAACAATAAAACAAATATTAACTTAAAAATATAAAAGACTCGTTTAGACCAGCAAACACATGAATTCTAATAGTAAATCAAATTGTAGTTAAATTTATAGGTAGTGAAAGGAAAATAATGAAAAACTCTATTGAAATCGCGTACAATAAATTGTTTTTAATTTGCACGGTCAAACAACTATCAACTCGACAGTGAATCAGTTTCAAGTACTTTCTCTGACTAAGTTGGTCCAACATTCAAAAAACTCAACAATGAATAAATCCCAATTAATTTTTCACATAAGTCGGTTCAACCATTAAAATATCGACAACCAATCACCATTACTTTATCTGACTAAGTTGGTCCAACAATCAAATACTAAACAATGAAAAATCTCAACTAATTTTTCACATAAGTCGGTCCAACAATCAAAAACTCAACAACCGCAATTAATTTTTCTCACTCAAGTCAGTCCAACAATCAAAAACTCAACCGCAATTAATTTTCCAATCGGCCGCGACCCGACAATCAAAAACTCGATTGCTCTCATGATCAACCAATCGATCTCGGCACTCGACGCGAGATAATACAGAGAGAGCGCTTTTCAATCGAAAGGGGGGGGAGGAGAGACTGCCAAGTGTCAAGTGCGGCGCTAAACCCCAATCATGTAGGGGAGGGGTAGCAGGTGGGAGCCTCCCACTTTGCAACCGGATCGTGACAAAAGGGCGACAAAGCATCCGGTGGTTTGACAGCGTGATCCCCCGCAGATCGAAATTGAGTTTTCTCTCTTCAGAGGGGTGGGGGGGGGGGAATTGAATCGTAAACCGAAACGGGCGCTCGCTCGCTCTAGATTGGAAAAATGGATGCGCCTACCTGGGGACCACTTGTTGTATATAGGAAGCGGGATGAAGTCTTCTTGGCTTTTTACCCTTTTTTTTGGGGGGGGGGATTGTGGGATATGGAATGTTTTTGCGTTGTTTTGAAACAGTGCGTATTGCATATCAGCTCGGAGAATCAACCCTTTGCGGACTGCCCTTATCCTCTACACTCGACAGCAACGTTTCTTGAACCCATCAGTACGTCACAAATGCGGAAGGAGAAACTGCGTAAACACGAAGCCTGTTGGGTTGCTAGGAGGAGTACGCAAATCGTGGTTGAAAAACAACATATATACGTGGGTTTAACAAAATAATCCTATTTTTAAATTGACGTTCACTCAATAAATTCAGACACCGGGCTGGGAACTACTTTGTTTGTCATAGGGAAGTGGTTCCCAAACTATTTCGCTCATGGAACCCCCCAATTTGTTGCCAATGATCACGGAACCCTGAATATTTTTTAATCAACGACTTTTCAAAATTTAATATCTGATATTAAATGAATCAAGCCAACTTAATGTTAAAAAAAGTTTTGATTAAGCGAGTTCCAAGAACCATCAGGGGGGTCTGGGGGTCCACCTCCAGAAAATTTTTGGAAATTTGACTATAAAAAGAGGGTTTTAACTTGTTTTGGTACATATCAAATCCGAATTTAAGACTTACATTTTTAAGAATTTAATACATATTTTTGGTAGGATTTGCATTTTGATGAAATTAATGTAAAAAAACACCTTTCTTATTTTCTGTAAGGATGGAAATAAAATTTGTCACGCGGAACCCCTTAATTTTTTTGTGGAACCCCAGGGTTCCACGGAACCCACTTTGGGAACCACTGTCATAGGGTCAACTAACGTTTCTGTCTAGTATAGAAGACTTTTGCAGCCCGAAGCCATTAAGACCCTTATCAAACGGAGCGAAGAAAAACAATTGGAAGAAAATACCAAATAATTTATCCCCATTTAGACAAGACATTTAAACATCAGTGAATTCAACTGAATGTCCAATTTTCGTTACTGAAGTAGGAAACGACCGTTGTAAAATTTTATCAATAAATTAGGATACAATTGGAACGATCCTGCTGAAAATTAGCTATTGGACGCTAAAAATTTCAATACGGCAAACTTTTATTTCAGTTGCTTAGATAGCTGTATATTTTAATTAGCTGTGGTTTTGTAATTTTTGGCCATATTTTAAATGATTGGAGTTAAAACTGCTTGGAGATTTCAGATGGTACTATCTCAATTATTTCAAACAAACAATTTTTAATTCATGTTTTTTACGAACTATTTTGCATCTTTTGTCCATGTCTCTTAACTGTGACATAATTTACAACAACAATTTACGCAATTTTGTCAACAATGTTAGTCAATTATGAACTTACATAATTTGAATCATTCTGGGAGTTTTTCCTTCCTTTTATCCGTATTATTTTCCCCGTTATCTGAAAAGTGCTTGTTAGCACTTGTTAGCAAAGTTTACATAAAAGTGAACTTTATACATGTTTAATAACATTTGGTAAGACAACTCTGGAGAACAACTTTTTGTCAAAAACAGTCACTTAAGTTCGAAGAACAATATTGTTTGAAAAAAATACAATAAGAAAAAATATATAATATAATTTTCATATGATAAGTCTTATAGAGAAAATTGCACATTTTAATCTTCTTCGAGTTAAAATTCAGAGAAATTTTTAGACCAATGTATAGACATACGAAGTTTTTGGTGAAACTCTAACTTTTAACTAACTCCAACTCAAGAAACTTTTATTGAGTGTTAAATTTTTACTTATAAAAAATATAAATAAAAGTTAACATGGAATTACAAAACTGTTTACCGGAATGGGAAAAATAATTTGCTGAAAGTTAATAATTTCTCAAATGGTGACGATGAGGTTTACTATAGGCTATTGAAAATAATTTCTAGCTTTGGTACTATTAAACTTATAAGCAGTAGACTGGCGTTTAAGTATAAATTATAATCAATTTCAAACCTTGGTGAAATCCTTAAAAAACATCGATTTCCACACTTAATTTCGCTACACCGGCTATACGACAAGCCAACATGTTCTTGATCCCTACTCAAAGAAACAGTGGTCGTATTCAAATATAATATCCTATTAAAGCTAAACATATCGTAAATACACTGGTGAGTATCAAGACAGCAGTGATCTTGATAACTTATACTCGACAGCAACGTTTCCTGGACCCAGTACGTCACAAATGCGGAGGGAGAAATCGGTAAACACGAAGCCTGTTGGGTTGCTAGGAGGAGTACGCAAATCGTGATTGAAAAGCACTTTGCATACATGGGTTCAACAAAATAATCATATACGTAGTATCTAAATATGGTATTATTCTTATTATATTATATTATATTATATTATGGTATAGTATTCTGGTTATGGTATTTTGAGTACTCTACCATCTTAATTAAATTTGTTACAATACAATTTTTTCTATATTTTGACAAAAATTTTAATAAGATTTTTTTTAAAGTAGTTGAAGTTTTGGAAGTAGTTTCGACTAGTAGTTATTAAAAAAAGTAGTTCAACTAATAGTTGAACTAGTTTAAACCAAAAGTAGTTAAACTACTAGTTAACTACTAGTTGATCAGTTGTTAACTACTAGTTGCAACTAGTTCTAGTTAACTAGTGCCGAACATTAGCATAGTGCTTTTCAATTCCCCGCGATTTGCGTACCGAAACTCCTCCTAGCAACCCAACACAGGCTTTGTGATTACCGATTTCTCCTTCCGCATTTGTGACGTACTGGGTTCAAGAAACGTTGCAGTCGAGTACCCCACACTTACTCTGTATGTATTTACCGCCAGCAGAATAACTTTTGACGTCTTACAATATTGTTGCGATTCACGACTTACAAGTTTGGGGGCCCAACGCAAAAGACCCATTTGGGGGCCCCCGACATGTATAAAAATAAAACTTGAATTTATTTGATTTAAAATAACAAAATCAGTCATCTTTAAACCAAGTGTACCACTGTGTAAAAATTTTTCAAAAGCTTTATGAGCTTAGTAAGTTTGTTTTACACTTATTTCACATTTTCTTATCTTTTTAAGCATTTTGGGGGCCCTGGGCAAGTGCCTCAAATGCCCTCCAAGAAATCAGGCTCTGATTGCTATGGGAACGGTTTCTCCATTCAATTTCAGGGGTGACTGTATAATTCATAAACGATGAACCAGTGGCGGCTCGTCCATAGGAGCACAGGAGCACGTGAACACCCACAGAAAAAGTAGAACAAAAATCGAATATAAAGATATATAAATATCAATGGAAATATATTCTCAATTTCTTTTTTATACTTAGAATTATGTTTCTCCCCCCCCCCCTCTCTACTCAATAAGAAAAATTTACTACCGGAAACGCGAAAGAAATCGAAAAAAGAATGAACTGTTATTTTTCTTTCCTTTTTAGCACGTGTGAGCGTCAAAAATACGAGATTCCGAAGAAACCCCGACTGCTTGCCGGGGGAATTTTCAGCTTACGGCCTCGCAATTTGGATTCCCGCTAGCACAAAATTTGTGTGCCGAGGTTTGCGTTTTCGAAGCTCAGCTTGTTTTTTTTTGTGGTCTGGATTTCTTCGGCTAATTAGAAAATGAGAAAAGTACTTTTTGAAAAGAAAATTATAATATTCATGTCAACTAATTTTTAATAATTATAAAAGGTGTTTGTGAGGTATTATGAATATGATATGGATAAGTATTATGACTTCCCCCTCAATGGTATCATAAAAAATGAAATGAATATATTCATAATAGTGTTTGTTTATTTCCATTAAATGCATATTTTTTCAAAATGAAAGCGCATGCAGTGAAGAATTTAGGCATTTAAAACAACTCTCTTAAGAGAGATATTTTTTTATGTATTGGTCCAACATCCTTCTCTTTCTAGATCTTGTGTAAATTTTAATTTTTATAAAATGGGTGTGAACCCCAAGTTTATCAACTCACGAGCCGCCACTGCGATGAACCAACGTATTTGAGCAAAAACATCTGCGTGTTATCATTTGGCTCATTCGTACTTCTTTTCAGGGTTTTGGGGTTCTTTTTGTCAAAGTTTTTCCTCCTAGCTATAAACAGGATGAAAAGAAAACTCAAGGCAAAATTTCAAACACAAATCTTACCCTTAAAACTTTTAGGCTTACGGAAATTTCATCATAACAGATTTTTGAATTTAAAAAAAACTTTTATTTAGTGCAAAAGGGATTTACATAAATTCTTCTACAGAAAAGTGGTGAGTGATATTTGTCGACAAACAGGTTTGCTTGGGGTCCAAAATAGTTTTGAAAATTTTTATCGAGGTCCGGAGAAAATATAACAGTGTTTTCGGGTGACGTCACAACCGGTTATTTTCTTTTAACTGTGTACCTTCTGTAGGGCTTTCAACTGTTGCTAAGGCGGTTTTTAGGTATGGGGTAACGTGATTGCAAATGCTCCAATAGAAGAATTCCACGGCTAGGCATTTTCTGTAACTGTTAATCTCTGTAGGGCAAAAAAAACTGTAACACTTCTGTTGCTAAGGCCGTTGTTAGGTCCGAGTCATGGGATTGAAAATGCTCTATGGCCAACAGTTAGCAAAAAAAAAAGTTGAGGGTGATGGGCAAAAGGGATTTGGTATTCCTCCCTGAAAATTTTTGCAAAGTAGAACGTGTATGTTATTACATTAAGAACTTTCTATTGAAACAGGGGGTCTGGGGGAAATTTTTGAAACTAAAAAGCGGATCAAACTAATTTTCATTGTGTAAAAAGAAATGTAAAATTTCATTATGACAGATTTTTACATACTTTTAGAGATATCTAACCGGAAGTTTCACTTCCGGTTAGACTACGTGAACGTTCTAAATTTGATCTCGTATTGAATGCTGCGTCGTGTTAGACGCTGCTAAACCGTTTTAACGTTAATAAATAGAGTGGTGGTCATTTTAAGGGACTTTTTTGTAATCTATCTAGAGCAGAAGTTCTCAAACTGTGGGTCGCCAGTCAGTTTATTGTGGGTCATCGCGACAAGATTTTGAATTCCTCTAAACACTATAAAGCAGAGGTTCTCAAACTGTGGGTCGCGACCCACTGGTGGGTCGCCAATCTGTTTTTGTTGGGTCGCGACAAGTTTTTGAATTCAAGAATTTCCTTAGGAAATAATGTTGCAATTGAAATTTATCCTAGATTACCAAAAAAACGAGTAAAATCCCTGTTTTTAAGATTCAAATTTCAAAAATGTCTCTGGGGGAGGACCCCCCTTTTGACTCTGGAGCTCATCGTTGCTTCCGCAATCAAACAATTGGATACGCTTAGGTTCAAATATTTCTTTTTAAATACCTAAAAAGTTAAAATAATCTCTAATGAAGTTTATTATTGTAACAAAATAGTAGATGGGCCAAACTCCAAGCAATGAAGTTGCCTGTAGAGAGGCCAAAAATCAGAACCTTTAATTTGAAATTTGAATTGCGGCGTTTAATAGGTTAAGCGAGTTCCAAGAACCATAAGGGGGTCTGGGGAAATTTTTTGGAAATTTGACTATAAAAAGAGGGTTTTTTGGTACACCTAATCCGAATTTCGGACATACATTTTTAAGAATTTATAGTACATATTTTTGGTAGTATTTACATTCTGATGAATATAATATAAAAAAACACCATTCTTATTTTCTTTAAGGAAATAAAATTTGTCAAGCGAAATCCCTAAATTTTTTCGTGGAAACCACTTTGGGAACCACTGCGATACGGTGACCCTATTGACCACACAAAGAGACCGGGGCGATAAAACTGAGGGTTGTAAAACTATAACCTTAACCTTCTTAGTGGCACCGTAGAGTTTTCCACTGGCCGTAATAAAACACAGGGAGAAACCTCAATTTATGGCACCGGTTTCTTTGTGTGGTGAATTACCGACCCCTCCTCGGGCGCGAGGGTGCACACAGAGAGATTGGGGGAGATAAGAGTTTTATTACAGCCAGTGAGTAGCTGTAATTAAACTTTACTCTGACCCTTACAGCCATATTCTCAACCATCAGCGTCGGTGTTAATTCCTTGGTCAAAGAAGGATTCCACCAATCAGATTCCGCGAAAAGCTAATTTTTCTTTCTTTAGCAACTAGTTAACACCGACGCTGATGGCTATGAATATGGCTGTAAGTGTGGTTAGGAGTTTCCTCTCGCATCTTTCGTTAGCTTATTGACCACACAAAGAGACCGGGATGATAAAACCATACCCTTTCCTCAGGTGGCCGTCTATCAGAATCACCATGGGACGGCAGCAGCGACAAGGATCCACCGCCGCCCAAAGGAGGAGTCCTTCCGTGGTGCCCCCCTCTGTTCCGGGCGCCCAGCCCCCCGAAACCCCCTTCTCCCTTCCCCCTGTTCAGCCTCTCCCTGTACAGCCTGCATCAGCCCAAGGGAGGGGAGGGGGGCATGAAGGGTTCGGACGCGTTCGGCTGCGTCAAGTGCGATAAGATGTTCAGCACGCCGCACGGCCTGGAGGTAAATTCTGTTTTCTCTATTTCTCTATAAATTCTATTCTATCTAAATGATATATGTATTTCTCTATATATTAAATTTTATTACCTATTTTCTATCTCTAGAAATTATCTATTTCTCCATTAATTCTATTTTCTATCTCAACCTAGAGGTATCTCTAGAAATTGTCTATTTCTCTAGACCTAGAGGTGTGTAAAGTGGTTTCTCTACAAATTTTTTTAGGGGAAAAACACATTTTTTCTTCATTTTATATAATATTCGTTTTTCTTTTCATGTTTTGTATTATGAGCCTTACACTTTTGTTTGAAATTAAAAACAAAACTGAACCGGTTGAACTGAGGAAGAAATATAGCCGGTTTAAACCGAAAACCGGGATCGAAATAACCGGTTTTCGGTTTAAACCGGTTATTTTTTGACATCACTAGTGCAACTAGGGTCCGATCTCACCAACCTTCAGTTAAAGATAATCTCCAGTTAAAACGTGTCTAACTGGCATTAGCGGCTAAAGCGGTCGTTTTCGAGGCTTCCTATTGGTTCGCTGCTGTTCGCCGCTTTAGTCGCTAATGCCAGTTAGACACGTTTTAACTGGAGATTATATTTAACTGAAGGTTGGTGAGATCGGCCCTAAGTAAGATAAAATTTACCTTTCCTAATAAATTCGATTGATTTATCGTTTGCAGGTCCACGCGCGTCGCTCCCACTCGGGCAAGCGCCCGTTCGCGTGCGAGCTCTGTTCCAAAACGTTCGGCCACGAGGTGTCCCTATCTCAACACAGGGCGGTGCACACTGCCGAAAGGACCTTCGAGTGCAAGCAGTGCGGAAAGTCCTTCAAGCGATCCTCCACACTCTCAACCCACCTGTTGATACACTCGGACACGCGCCCTTACCCTTGCGCTTACTGCGGAAAGCGGTTCCACCAGAAGTCGGACATGAAGAAGCACACCTACATACACACAGGTACTACGAAACTATTCAATGTTATCAATCATATGTTATCATTCATATGTTATCATTCATATGTTATCATCACAATGATTCAATGTTGAGATTCAATCGTTTCTCTCTCTTTCTGGCTGGTCCAACAATCAGAATAACAGTTATTGATTGTTGGACGACAAACCAGTTGAAAAAACTTAATTATTAGATTTTTTTCAACTGGTTGGTCCCACAATCAAAAAATCAAATACCTACAGTTCATTTACTTGCAAATATTATCTCCATTTCTGTTGTCTTACTCTACTGCATTGTTAGAGACAATGTATAGATTCAATCAATTTTCAAGACTAAAAAAATTTAGTGTAGGGATTTTGGGGTAGGAAACTTCAGGTTAAATGGCGATTTCGCAATAAAAGCAAACTAAGAACTAAGGGTTGAGCACGTGAACCCGCAATAAAAATGAAATAAGTCGAAATAAGTCAATAATAACATAAATTAAAAGCTAATAAAAATCTATTCCAACTTGCAGATTATTCCGGATGAGCTTCCACCCCCTCTTCTGTTCTAATTGTGATATTTTTACTTAATTGTATTTACAAAATTTAATTGTGAACCCCCACTTGAACTACCCACAAGACGCCACTAGTTGAATACCCAACTATAAGAACTCCGACATGAAAAAACATATCTACATACACACAGGAAAAACTATTCAGAGAGAGATTCTTGAGATTCAATCATTTTTCAACAATTAAAATATTAATTGTAATTGATTGTTGAACAACCTGTATTCAATGATCTGATTTTTTAAAAATTGGCTGGTCCAACAATCAAAATAACACTAATTCATTGTTGCACAAACCAGTTACCAGCACCAACCAGTCAAAAGAGATAAATTCAACGATTTTCATTTAGAAATGACATAACCAAACTTTCAAGGCAATTAATTGATCATGTCTACAGATACAATGGAAAACCGGTGGAATATACTCTTAATTAATTAGTTAATTTATTTAATTGGTTAAATGTAGGACTATCTTCCAAACAAGTAATAACATAATTTTAAAAGAAAAACCGAGTAAATTCAATCAAAAACCCAATTAATCAAAACCTTTCATCGGAATCAATCCGTCCTCCTCTCGCTATGTACTCCTTGGCAGGGGGAGGGAGAGATAAGAGACACCCTCAGCGTCGTCGAATGGGAGGCAGGGGCGCAAATTAAAGAGCAGGCTTGGTTGTGATTTGAAAATAACAGTAACATAATTTTAAAAGAAAAACCGAGTAAATTCAATCAAAAACCCAATTAATCAAAACCTTTCATCGGAATCAATCCGTCCTCCTCTCGCTATGTACTCCTTGGCAGGGGGAGGGAGAGATAAGAGACACCCTCAGCGTCGTCGAATGGGAGGCAGGGGCGCAAATTAAAGAGCAGGCTTGGTTGTGATTTGAAAATAACAGTAACATAATTTTAAAAGAAAAACCGAGTAAATTCAATCAAAAACCCAATTAATCAAAACCTTTCATCGGAATCAATCCGTCCTCCTCTCGCTATGTACTCCTTGGCAGGGGGGAGGGAGAGATAAGAGACACCCTCAGCGTCGTCGAATGGGAGGCAGGGGCGCAAATTAAAGAGCAGGCTTGGTTGTGATTTGAAAATAACAGTAACATAATTTTAAAAGAAGAACCGAGTAAATTCAATCAAAAACCCAATTAATCAAAACCTTTCATCGGAATCAATCCGTCCTCCTCTCGCTATGTACTCCTTGGCAGGGGGGAGGGAGGGATAAGAGACACCCTCAGCGTCGTCGAATGGGAGGCAGGGGCGCAAATTAAAGAGCAGGCTTGGTTGTGATTTGAAAATAACAGTAACATAATTTTAAAAGAAAAACCGAGTAAATTCAATCAAAAACCCAATTAATCAAAACCTTTCATCGGAATCAATCCGTCCTCCTCTCGCT
Source organism: Tetragnatha montana (assembly GCA_963680715.1). Lineage (NCBI taxonomy): Eukaryota > Metazoa > Arthropoda > Arachnida > Araneae > Tetragnathidae > Tetragnatha > Tetragnatha montana. Next base: position 70,287 of record CAVMFQ010000033.1, on the reverse strand, counting down.
ATGTACTCCTTGGCAGGGGGGAGGGAGAGATAAGAGACACCCTCAGCGTCGTCGAATGGGAGGCAGGGGCGCAAATTAAAGAGCAGGCTTGGTTGTGATTTGAAAATAACAGTAACATAATTTTAAAAGAAAAACCGAGTAAATTCAATCAAAAACCCAATTAATCAAAACCTTTCATCGGAATCAATCCGTCCTCCTCTCGCTATGTACTCCTTGGCAGGGGGGAGGGAGAGATAAGAGACACCCTCAGCGTCGTCGAATGGGAGGCAGGGGCGCAAATTAAAGAGCAGGCTTGGTTGTGATTTGAAAATAACAGTAACATAATTTTAAAAGAAGAACCGAGTAAATTCAATCAAAAACCCAATTAATCAAAACCTTTCATCGGAATCAATCCGTCCTCCTCTCGCTATGTACTCCTTGGCAGGGGGGAGGGAGGGATAAGAGACACCCTCAGCGTCGTCGAATGGGAGGCAGGGGCGCAAATTAAAGAGCAGGCTTGGTTGTGATTTGAAAATAACAGTAACATAATTTTAAAAGAAGAACCGAGTAAATTCAATCAAAAACCCAATTAATCAAAACCTTTCATCGGAATCAATCCGTCCTCCTCTCGCTATGTACTCCTTGGCAGGGGGGAGGGAGGGATAAGAGACACCCTCAGCGTCGTCGAATGGGAGGCAGGGGCGCAAATTAAAGAGCAGGCTTGGTTGTGATTTGAAAATAACAGTAACATAATTTTAAAAGAAAAACCGAGTAAATTCAATCAAAAACCCAATTAATCAAAACCTTTCATCGGAATCAATCCGTCCTCCTCTCGCTATGTACTCCTTGGCAGGGGGGAGGGAGAGATAAGAGACACCCTCAGCGTCGTCGAATGGGAGGCAGGGGCGCAAATTAAAGAGCAGGCTTGGTTGTGATTTGAAAATAACAGTAACATAATTTTAAAAGAAAAACCGAGTAAATTCAATCAAAAACCCAATTAATCAAAACCTTTCATCGGAATCAATCCGTCCTCCTCTCGCTATGTACTCCTTGGCAGGGGGGAGGGATTGATAAGAGACACCCTCAGCGTCGTCGAATGGGAGGCAGGGGCGCAAATTAAAGAGCAGGCTTGGTTGTGATTTGAAAATAACAGTAACATAATTTTAAAAGAAGAACCGAGTAAATTCAATCAAAAACCCAATTAATCAAAACCTTTCATCGGAATCAATCCGTCCTCCTCTCGCTATGTACTCCTTGGCAGGGGGGAGGGAGGGATAAGAGACACCCTCAGCGTCGTCGAATGGGAGGCAGGGGCGCAAATTAAAGAGCAGGCTTGGTTGTGATTTGAAAATAACAGTAACATAATTTTAAAAGAAGAACCGAGTAAATTCAATCAAAAACCCAATTAATCAAAACCTTTCATCGGAATCAATCCGTCCTCCTCTCGCTATGTACTCCTTGGCAGGGGGGAGGGAGGGATAAGAGACACCCTCAGCGTCGTCGAATGGGAGGCAGGGGCGCAAATTAAAGAGCAGGCTTGGTTGTGATTTGAAAATAACAGTAACATAATTTTAAAAGAAGAACCGAGTAAATTCAATCAAAAACCCAATTAATCAAAACCTTTCATCGGAATCAATCCGTCCTCCTCTCGCTATGTACTCCTTGGCAGGGGGGAGGGAGGGATAAGAGACACCCTCAGCGTCGTCGAATGGGAGGCAGGGGCGCAAATTAAAGAGCAGGCTTGGTTGTGATTTGAAAATAACAGTAACATAATTTTAAAAGAAGAACCGAGTAAATTCAATCAAAAACCCAATTAATCAAAACCTTTCATCGGAATCAATCCGTCCTCCTCTCGCTATGTACTCCTTGGCAGGGGGGAGGGAGGGATAAGAGACACCCTCAGCGTCGTCGAATGGGAGGCAGGGGCGCAAATTAAAGAGCAGGCTTGGTTGTGATTTGAAAATAACAGTAACATAATTTTAAAAGAAGAACCGAGTAAATTCAATCAAAAACCCAATTAATCAAAACCTTTCATCGGAATCAATCCGTCCTCCTCTCGCTATGTACTCCTTGGCAGGGGGGAGGGAGGGATAAGAGACACCCTCAGCGTCGTCGAATGGGAGGCAGGGGCGCAAATTAAAGAGCAGGCTTGGTTGTGATTTGAAAATAACAGTAACATAATTTTAAAAGAAGAACCGAGTAAATTCTATCAAAAACCCAATTAATCAAAACCTTTCATCGGAATCAATCCGTCCTCCTCTCGCTATGTACTCCTTGGCAGGGGGGAGGGAGGGATAAGAGACACCCTCAGCGTCGTCGAATGGGAGGCAGGGGCGCAAATTAAAGAGCAGGCTTGGTTGTGATTTGAAAATAACAGTAACATAATTTTAAAAGAAGAACCGAGTAAATTCAATCAAAAACCCAATTAATCAAAACCTTTCATCGGAATCAATCCGTCCTCCTCTCGCTATGTACTCCTTGGCAGGGGGGAGGGAGGGATAAGAGACACCCTCAGCGTCGTCGAATGGGAGGCAGGGGCGCAAATTAAAGAGCAGGCTTGGTTGTGATTTGAAAATAACAGTAACATAATTTTAAAAGAAGAACCGAGTAAATTCAATCAAAAACCCAATTAATCAAAACCTTTCATCGGAATCAATCCGTCCTCCTCTCGCTATGTACTCCTTGGCAGGGGGGAGGGAGGGATAAGAGACACCCTCAGCGTCGTCGAATGGGAGGCAGGGGCGCAAATTAAAGAGCAGGCTTGGTTGTGATTTGAAAATAACAGTAACATAATTTTAAAAGAAAAACCGAGTAAATTCAATCAAAAACCCAATTAATCAAAACCTTTCATCGGAATCAATCCGTCCTCCTCTCGCTATGTACTCCTTGGCAGGGGGGAGGGAGAGATAAGAGACACCCTCAGCGTCGTCGAATGGGAGGCAGGGGCGCAAATTAAAGAGCAGGCTTGGTTGTGATTTGAAATTTGAAAAATAACACTAACAGAATTTTAACAGGTAAAAATTAGGGGAAATAGGGAAATTTACAAACATTTTCTGGAGGAATACCCCTCTTTAATTAATATTCAGTATTAAAAGATGTATAGGGTCAAATATTTGTAAAAAGTACCTTCACAATATGTAAATAATAACCTTCGTCCCTCTCTAACCGGAAAAGTTCCATTCTACCCCTGAAAAAATATATGGTTCTTACGTATTATGCCGTCGACCGTGCCGCTGAATCCGAAAACGTTATCAAATCCTATTGACTACTCTATAGCTGTACCGCTGAATCTTACGGCTGCTCAACGGTAATATACGGTAATATATAATATATTTAATTAATTAGTTATTTAATTAATTTAATGAACTGAAATTGGTTAAATGTAGGACTAACTTCCAAACAAGTAACAAGGGGTAAAAAACAACACCCAAATTCAATCAAAAACCCAATTAATCAAAACCTTACACCGCAATCCGTCCTCTGCTATCGGTCCTATGTTTGCTGCCTCCTTGGGGGATGAGACACACCCTCAGCGTCGTCGAATGGGAGGCAGGAGGGGCGCAAATTAAAGAGCAGGCATTCGATTGGTTGTGATTTGGGGGGGGGGGGTCCTTTGAAGGAGCGAGCAGTAATTACTTGCCTCAAAAATTCATCTCATCTCCACTCTGCTCTGTGATGATGAATATATCCTCCCGATTCAATCGGAGACCGCAAATCATAATCAATCCGCCAGGGGGCCTCTCCAAACTGCCCTCCGTCCCCAAGGAGGGTCGGTCTTTTGTGAAATGATTCTCTTTCGATCTTTGTAAATCTTGTCAGTATATCATGTCTTTTTTACCTTTCCAAAAGAGTTTCTTTTTCATACTTTATGATACTTATTAATACTTATTCTTTCTATCTTCATAATTCTTCTTAGTACTCTTTTTATGCAACTTATGCTTACTATCCTTTATTCAAGATTTTTTATCAGGTATTTACTCTCGAAGTAAAATATCAGTCCCTCTTTTTCCCTTTTAATTTCTTACTATATAGTAATCTACTTCTTAATTTTCCCTTTTTCTCTCTCTTTGCTTGCGAACTAACTGACCCACCGTTCTACCCCCTGAGCTACTCTGATAGAAATATATTTTGGTCCTTTCTTTTTTCTTACTCACTGATTCATTATACCATCTTCTCTGCTCTCTTTCTTAGACACCATCTTAGTATAATTTTCTCTCTCTTTCAACCTTTTTCTCTACTCTCTCATAAGGGCGAGCGCGCACGGGCGACTTTTGTCACGGTGACAAAGACGAAAACAACGTTGCTAAGGCTGTTGTTAGGGGCGGGAAATAGAAGCATCCAATAGAAGCATTCGCACATGACATCACTGGAGGATAAAAACAACGTTGCTAAGGCCGTTGTTAGGTAAAGTCATGTGATTGAAAATGCTCTATTGTTTTCTAGCGATATTTTTGATACTAGTAATCCTGGTCGCCGTGACTTTAGTCACTCGTGCGCTCCCAGCCTTACTCTTCCGCTTGCTCCACATTTCTTATTCTAGTTTCTTTTTTCCTTTCGTAAGTTTCTCTCCTCTATTCCTCGAGTGAGAGTTGGTTTAAATAGGGATAGAGCGTGTATACATATAGGGCGGTTACAAAAAACAGGTTTCTAATTTTGTAAACTCAGCCACATAAGCGCTTTCTTTAAGTTCTCAGTTTATAGTTTCAGTACTTACTAATAATGATAAAAGTACTTTTGGTTTCTCCCTCATTATTTCTTTCTCACCAATCAATTCTCTCTTTCTTTCTGACTTCCCGCTGCTTAATTTGTGAGGGATAACTTTCCGCTTCTTAATTAATATTTAAGTAAACACAAGAGCTCTGATAAAAAAAAAAACGCTTCAACATTTTATTTTGGTTCCCGAAGATTTAATAATAAAATTGTAACGGTAATGAAATTGTAATTGTAAATTGGATTTAAATTCTTCTTTTTAAACAGAGTTACATTTCAGAGATCATCATATGAGTGAATTTTCGAATCACTATCTCTCTCTAAAAAAGAATATTTTCTTATTAAGGATATTGGGAATTTTGTGAGAGATTTTAAGTTGTGAAGGGGTGTGGTCCGTACAGGTTCCAAATTTAGGCTTAGTAGTGGTCCGCGGACCAGTGTTCAATCCAGTCAAATCAATCTTTTACTCCGTTAACATAACCGGTCAGAAAGTGGGAACTATTAGTCTGTCTGTCGAGTATAGAAAGGGCGGCGAAATTGAATCCATGCGACGTCCTTCTAAAAATCACCAAACCCCAACCAAGTCAAACTAGTCTTCAACCAAATTCAGACACCGCGATGGGAACTACCTTGTTTGTTAGTGACGTCATAGAGTCATCTAACGTTGCTGTCTAGTATAGCACTTTGTTTGACGTCATATAGGATCAGGAAACTTTGCTTTCGAGTATATAGAAACTGAATCCATGCAGTACAATATGTCCTCCTTTCAAAAATCACTGGAAGGCTTTTCCCTCGGGAAGGAATAGGAGCAATTTTGTGAGGGATTTTAAGTTGTGAAGGGCCGTAAAGGTTCCAAATTTATTATTATTAGGCTCCAAATTTAGGCCAATCCGCGGACGAGTTGGAAACCACTGCTCTATGCAGTCAAAACAATCTTTTACTCAAACTCTCTATGACGTTAACACTGAACTGAATCCAAGCGGCGTTCTAAAATCACCGTCGGGCTTCCCTGTAAGGAAGGCTTTCCCTGGGGAGAGAGTGAGGAAGGGAGGTTTGTGCTCGTCCCCCCTGGCTTCGAGAGTATCTCTCTCCGAGGCGAAATTAGGAGGCGCCCGCTCTCCGGAAGCGCTTCAAAACGAATTAGCGCTCACAGTAGAGATACCCAAAACACGGAGCGCTCATACACCCGCTATCCCAGCCACGAAACACTGTGTTTCTCTCTTCTTTTTCTTTCATCTTTCTCCACATTACCTGTTATTTTCCTTCTTTCTCTTTCCGATTATTATCTTTCATTTGTCATTCGCTTTATTACTTTCTTATTAGTCTCTCTCTCTTTCCTTTACTTCTTGTTTCCCTCTTTTTGTCCTTCTCTTTCTTTCTAACACATAACCTGTTATTTTCCTTCTTTCTCTTTCCTAATTATCCTTAAATTTGTCAATTACTTTATTTTTTACCTATTCTTCTCTCTCTCTCTTTCCTTTGCTTCTTTTTTTTCTCCTCTTTATTTCATCTTTCTCCACACACATAACCTGTTATTTCCCTTCTTTTTCTTTCGGTTTCTCTCTCATTTTTCATTAGCTTTATTTGTTTCCTATTCTTTTCTATTTTATTATTATTGTTATTAATATTGATAATATTATATAGCTCTCTCTCTCTCTCTCTCTCTCTCTCTCTCTCTCTCTCTCTCTCTCTCTCTCTCTCTCTCTCTCTCTCTCTCTCTCTCTCTCTCTTCCCTTCATCATTCTCTATCTCAACTCAATTTATTGTTCTTCTTTTCTGTCTTTTTTTCTCGAGCTTTGAAATTGCACTCTTCCGTATCTCTCTCTTTCTTACCTTCCTTCTTTCTGTCCTATTCCATTCACCCTCTTTCTCCTTTATATTTAGTCTCTTATTTACATTAATCACTTATTCTCTTTCGCCTTCTTTCGTTTTTCTCTTCCTTCTATCATCCCCTTTCGATTTATCTTTCATTTCTTCTCTTTCTTTTATTATCTCTACCCTGTCTTTCACTTGCTTTCTTCATTCGTCCGTTTTCGTTGACCTCAATATAATAGCTCTAAATTACTCTCTAGCAGTGGGCACCATTATTGCTTTGCCATATTGAGCCAAAATTGAGAAAGTTTCAGAAGCACTGACGTACTACAATGCAAGATTAGACAACTTATCTCATACCCAACAAACAAAATCCGGCCCATCTGATTTGTCCACTGGACCCCCAAAAAAGGAAAATCTTGGCGTACTAACATAAAATCTAGGTGCGGCCCATCTGGTTTCGCGTGGATTTTAGGATAATTTTTGATTGGATTTTGTGTCATTTAGCCGTAATATTAGGAGGTATACTAGTGCAAATTGGTTGGGTGTACGAATACTTTCTGGAGGGACTGTAGATCTTCAGATTTGGCAACTTATGTCGTACTGTTTGGCTCTCCATACCCAACAAACAAAATATAGGACAAAGTTCTGTAGAAGTTGAATTGCTTACTCGCCAATAAACGGCATTGGCAGCACTAAATTTCGCCAAAAACGTCGCCCAGGCCCGGCATTTTTGCATTTTTTTGCCGAGAAAAAATTAAAATAATGTGAAAAATACAAATTTCCTTCACTAATTACGGAAAATTACTTCCAATTGAAGCAAATCCCCATAATAAATTTGTCTACTGGACCCCCAAAAGAAAATCTTGGAAAATCTAGGCCACTGCGGCCCATCTGGTTTCGTGTGTTTTGATTGCGCTCCCATTTAAGGGGTGCTCGTGATTTACCCCTTCCCTCCTTTGTGTCGCGTATGTTTGTCTTTTTGAGCGGCCAGACCGCAAAAAGGTCCCTCCCCCCTCCTAATGGAATTATAGCGCCCCCTGCGGGCACCTGCGGGCGTAATCGAGTTAGTGCCCGGGAGGAATAACAATCTGTTCGAAGGAGGATTACAAAAACAAGGAGAACCCGCTCGCTCTCTAATCACTGACGAAGGTGCTGTGAGGGTATAGATGTCGCATCGAGCACCTGTCATTGATGGATCGTGGTCACTACTCATAAAGCATGTTATATAGGGGTTCTGAACTCGAAATTTCGGAAAATATAAAGTAACGGACCTTTTATCCGGAATGTTCCAAAATCCGGAACGTTTCCAAATATGTCGGTCTTCTTGCAGTATGCTATCAACCAGTGTAGTTAGCTCATTAGTATTAGTTTGCTTATGAGCTGTCATTAACAAACAAAGTAGTAGTTCCCATCGCGGTGTCTGAATTTTGAGTGAAATGAAGAACGTCAATTTAAAAATATGGTTATTTTGTAAATCCTATGCATATAGGTATTTTTTATCATCTACCGAAACTCCTCTTCTAGCAACCCAACGGGCTTTCTGTTTACGCAGTTTCTGCTTCCGCGTAGTGACGTCATAGGGTCAGGAAACGTTGCTGTCGAGTATTGTAAGTTTTTAGTTAGCTTATGAGCTTTAGTTAGCACATTAGGATTCCAAAAACATCAGTTGCACTATCTACCCTATACAACAATATCGTAATTTTTTTCCCCGAAAGATTTCTCAGAAGGTAATTTCCCCAAAAAATTTACGGCACGCCCGGTTAAGCGATGAGTCAGAACGGTCGGGAACTTTAGCCGTATAAGTAAACGCGAATCGGTCGTAGCTACGGCGCAACGCGATAAAAGCTAGAGAAGCGAAATATTTTTTAAAGAAAGAATTTGTTTCGAAAAAAAAAAAACATCCGATCTTTTATCTGTACTGTTACTAAGCTCTCTCTCTGTCTCTAATCGCCACCCTGTCAAAACGAAAGGCAGGTACTAAATGTAGAGATTCCTTCCAGCACCTGTCCCAATTAGAGCGATCGTAACCACCGCATTTCCTTTGGAATCATAGAACATATCGCTGGCACCTCGTGTCTGTGATTTGGAGGAATATACCGAATATACAGCACAAGACTCAAGCTTATCCATGCTAACATTAACATCTGGATTAGACAGAATATACCGTATTACAAGTATGATTACAAGCCGTATTACCGTATTAAATACCGTATTTACTACACTCAAGCAGGATTCTATATGATTCATTTCCTCGCCCAACAGATTTCCATGAACGCCCGATAGAATTGCATTTTAATGAGCTGTTAGAGAAAACGGCAGGTGTTCCAATAAGGCTCGCAAGATAGAACACTGATTTGTGTTTTTTATTATTATTTTACTCTTATTATGCTATCATCAGCACATTGAGAGAAATTTGAGAAGTGCTCGTCTCGCTCTACAGTCAATGCAGCTGGTTGTAACGGAATATTTTAACTCAGTTAATGGAAATGAATTTTTCTTTTGATAACATGAAAGTAAAAGGGTTACTTTTATACCCCGAGGTCACTGTTCGGCAGGGTGACTGATGTTCTCAGGGAAATCGCAACAACCCTTTTTTTTTTTTGGTGGATCATCAGTGGATCGGAGGGTGAGCGAAACTCCTGTTCACAGGTGTTACTGGAGTAAAGAGGGAGAGTGAGAGAAAGAGAGATTGAGAATGGATGAGGAAACGAGAGGGGATAGAGAGAATGAAAGAATGAGATGGAGAGAGTAAGAGAGAGAGTGCGAATGAAAGAGAGAGAAAGAGAGGGAGAGTGAGAGAATGAGGGATAGTGTAAGAATTTGTATTTTTGTACTAGTTGTAAACCGGACAATACGAGCAAAAGCCGTGCGGTTGCTCGCACAATTTGTATTTTGGTATTTCTTGGTTATTTAAATTTAGTTTAGGAAGTTTTAGAGCTGGAAAGCTAGAGTCTTGTATGTTCTCTCTCCCGATGTATTTACTTTAATTTAAATTATACCTTTGAATAAATTTTTCTGTTTGCAAGAACCTGTATATACGTAATTTTTACTGATAGAGAGAGAGAGAATGAGTGAGTGAGAGAGAAAGAGAGTGAGATAGGGAATGAGGGAGAAAATGAAAAAGGGAGATAGTGAGAGTAAGAGTGAGAATGAGAGAGAGAGTGAAATAGAGAGAGTAAGAGAGAATGAGGGTAAGAATGAAAGAGTGAGATGGAGAGAGTAAGAAAGAGAGAATGAGAATGAGGGAGAAAATGAAAGAAGGAGATAGAGTGAGAATGAGAGAGAGTTAAAGGGGATTGTCATTGAATCCTATGGAAAATTTGGAGCCGCAGGACTTTTCTCCCCTTCGTAGGGTCCCCCATCGAAGCCCCCTCTGTGACTAATTTCCTTACTCTCCTTTTTCGCGCCTTCTTTCCCCCATCCCGCTTTTTCCCGAATATCGGAGAGAGCGCCTTAAAATAATATCTTCGCCCTCTTTAATTGCTCCCATCCATGTAATCGCCCTTAATTTCACGAAGCAAAGGAAAACAGTGTATTCCTTAATTCAAAAACAACACAATAATCGAGGATTATTCGATTAGCAGCGAACTTTTTTTTTGTTTCGCGAGAGAAATTTCCGCAATCGCGGTGAGACGGGTTATATAATTTTAAGGTCGTATAATTCAAAAATAACATTAATTTAAATTCGAGGGCGAGTTTTATTGGCGGTAACCGTTTCCGTCGAGTTAATAACGTGTTATAATCTTACGAGTTTCAGTAATACTATTGCATTTAAAAGAAATTCTTTGTTATTTGAAACCGAAGTTTTAGAGACTTTGTGTAATAGTAACTTGAAATTGATAATTATTATGGAGATGGAGCATTTTTCGTACTATAAAATTTAAAAAAAGATGCCAAAAATAATTTTTATTTATTAAATCGCTAGCGGAGACCTGAAAAAGAGATTATTCTGAAAAATATACTACATAGAACGCCTGTTCTCGAAAATAAAATTTTAATTCATATCTATTGTAAAATTTCCAGAATCAAAATAATTTGATGGTTTTCGAAGAACGTCAAAACAATTTTAAAATGGCCAACAATCTAATTTTTTTTACCAAACTAGGTGCACCGATTCTCTCGATTTCTAATGTAAATACTTTTAAAACGCAACCAGAAAAAAAAATCACAAAAGTTAGTTTGTATTTTTCGAATAAATCTATGCAAATACAGTAAAAAATCTTTACCTTTCGCGTCCAGAAGAGCTTTTCCAATCCATAAGATTTAATGAATGGCATTCCAAAGACGCTTCAGTGTCCAGGTGGTTAATTAAGTATCGGGTACTCTTGAAATTTCCAATGACTCCTGTAAAAGAAACCACACGTCTTCAAAGATGTAGTATTTTGGTTACTCAAAGGCATGAATATCAAACTAACTAATGGTACTTTTGCCTTCTTTACAACCAGAGAATTAATTCATTATATCACGGCGGGTTCACTACATCGGGGGTTCGAATGTGGGATAAAAATCGAATACAGAGACAAGAGCACTGCTCGAAAGAAGAGGGCCACTTAAAAGAAACTAAACCCTGATGATAGGTACGGCATTTACAAAAACTGAGAAAAAGATTACTCAAATCTGAGTAAAGCCACATATATATAGTCCAACTGGCTCGAATCAAATTTACTCAAGTTTGAAACATGAATATCTGAAAATATGCAGGAACTCAAAAATGACACATGATATGCTCATATTTGAGTAAAGGCACGCTATTTCACTTTTCTGTTCATTTTCGAGAAATCATCCAAAGTGAATAGTGTGAATTGGAGTTTCACTCTTTCACTTTTCTATGGAAACTAGCGATTCACAGGAGTGAATCACTCGGAATGAACAGTGAAAGTGAAACAGTGTGAATGATCCTTAAGCCAGTCATTAGGGGCCATTCATTAATTACGTAAGGGTCCCGAGGGGGAGGGAAATCTCTACATAACCCTTACTTGGGGGGTGGGGGGGAGTCAAACCCATTCTTAAGTAAGATTTTCCAAGTTAATTACTGATAAATGGTATTCCAAAGACTAGAGATAATAATATAATGGTAATATGTAGTTGTCAGCAAGAATATTACTTATCTATTGAAAAATAAAAATCTTTGACTTACGTCAAACTGAGAGTTTTAGTGTAACTGATCCTTTTCTAACATTTTATTATTTTGAAAAACGAAATGGAATATTACGTAATAATAGGGGGGAGGGGTTTGAAAAATCTTACGTACCCTTACATGGGGGTAGGGGGGGGTCAAAAATTGCCAAAATCATCCTTACGTAATTAATGAATGGCCCCTTATACAACCAGAGAATTCATTATATCACGGCAGGTTCACTACATGGGGAATAAAAATCGAACTGAGACAAGAGAGGGCTACTTAAAAGAAACTAAACCCTAAGATGGAGTCCGGCGCGTGATTTTAATGGGTCGTAAAACCTCGGAGAGTGTTTTTACCGCTCTCGTAACTACTCCTTAAGCCTAATTTACACGACGTTTCCCGTGAGCTCTAAAATGTTCTGCAGACTATAAATTTTGAATACACGTGATTTCTTCAATGGATTAATGAGAAAACGAGAAAGAAAGTTAGAAAAAAATGGGGAATATGTGAAAGAAAAGAGGACAGAAAATATAAGAAAATGAGAACATGAAAAGTTAACAGAAAGAGAGAGTGAGAATGAAATAAATACAACATAAAAGAAATGAGAGAATGATGAAGAAAAACAAGAGATGGGAGAATGAGAGAACGGGAGGAAATAAGAAAGAAAGAGAGAACATCAAAGAAACTTAGAGCAAAAAAATTATATAATAGAGAAAAGGGATAAAAGAGAGAGTAGAGAATACTGAGGAGTGATTAATAGAGAAGATTTCTTCTCTATTTAATCCAGCGTTCGAAATTGGGGTGTTTTGCTGGTCCGGGACAACTGAAAAATGGTTCTGACCAGTGGAATCCGAAAACCACTGGTCCGCCGGACCAGTGATTTTTCGAGCACATAATCCTTTTTAGAAGATTTGTTCAGTGATAGTGGTATTTTAAATGCGTTTTTGATGATTACATTTGGTGAAGCAAGTACATATTTTTGACAGAACCCAAAATGTGGGGATATGGGATAGGGGAGCCCCCGGCGAAGAAAAAATTGAATAATGAATTAATTTTTAACATTAAATTACTATTTTGTACTCAGATTCAGTGCAATAGTTACTGTATAATATTTAAACCGGTCCTTTTTAATTTGTCGGACCAGTGATTTTTGTTGCGGACCAGTAAGATTGGCAAAGCACTGGTCCGCCGGACCAGTGGGTTTTTTTCCCAATTTCTAACGCTGATTTAATCACTTAATATTGAAACACCATTCGTGTTTATATCTTGTCGCCGATGCCCTATGGGATGTCGCCAAGACTCTATGGGACCCACTACCTAAAATAACATGCTATTTTTTGAATGATAGGACCTCAATTTTTGGGTAATACCCCTCTTTTGTCCCAGGGATTCTGGGACTCAGCTTCACGCAGACCTAAAATATTAAGCGCCTCATATTTCAATAATGTACTAACAATACAATTCAATTTCAACAATGCAACAACCCAACAGTCTTTCTGTTTACTCAGTTTTTCCTTCCCCGTAGTGTCGTCATAGGGTCCGGAAACGTTACTGTCGAGTATAGTATAGGACAAATATGAGCTGTCGGGCTGGTGATTGTCCGGATTTTCAGTGGCGTAATTAGGGGGGGGCAAGGGGGGGCAGTTGCCCCCCCAGAATTTTTTTGGAATGTCTTTTGCCCCCCCAGAATTTTGGAGTGAAAATTTCAATAATACACAAAAATTAGAAGAATAGAACTGTACAAGCGTGAGAATTCCTTCATTTTCATTACAATCATTACTTATTCCAGGATATTTACGCATTGTGCTTTGCCCCCCCCAGAATTTTGGAGTGAAAATTTCAATAATACACAAAAATTAAAAGAATAGAACTGTGCAAGCACGAGAATTTCTTCACTTTATTACAATCATTACTTATTCCAGGATTTTTACGCATTGTGCTTTGCCCCTCCAGAATTTTGGAGTGAAAATTTCAATATTAGACAAAAATTAAAAGAATAGAACTGTACAAGCGTGAGAATTCCTTCATTTTCATTACAATCATTACTTATTCCAGGATTTTTACGCATTGTGCTTTGCCCCCCCCCCAGAATTTTGGAGTGAAAATTTCAATAATATACAAAAATTAGAAGAATAGAACTGTACAAGCGTGAGAATTCCTTCATTTTCATTACAATCATTACTTATTCCAGGATTTTTACGCATTGTGCTTTGCCCCCCCCCCAGAATTTTGGAGTGAAAATTTCAATAATATACAAAAATTAGAAGAATAGAACTGTACAAGCGTGAGAATTCCTTCATTTTCATTACAATCATTACTTATTCCAGGATATTTACGCATTGTGCTTTGCCCCCCCCAGAATTTTGGAGTGAAAATTTCAATAATACACAAAAATTAAAAGAATAGAACTGTGCAAGCACGAGAATTTCTTCACTTTATTACAATCATTACTTATTCCAGGATTTTTACGCATTGTGCTTTGCCCCTCCAGAATTTTGGAGTGAAAATTTCAATATTAGACAAAAATTAAAAGAATAGAACTGTACAAGCGTGAGAATTCCTTCATTTTCATTACAATCATTACTTATTCCAGGATTTTTACGCATTGTGCTTTGCCCCCCCCCCAGAATTTTGGAGTGAAAATTTCAATAATATACAAAAATTAGAAGAATAGAACTGTACAAGCGTGAGAATTCCTTCATTTTCATTACAATCATTACTTATTCCAGGATATTTACGCATTGTGCTTTGCCCCCCCCAGAATTTTGGAGTGAAAATTTCAATAATACACAAAAATTAAAAGAATAGAACTGTGCAAGCACGAGAATTTCTTCACTTTATTACAATCATTACTTATTCCAGGATTTTTACGCATTGTGCTTTGCCCCTCCAGAATTTTGGAGTGAAAATTTCAATATTAGACAAAAATTAAAAGAATAGAACTGTACAAGCGTGAGAATTCCTTCATTTTCATTACAATCATTACTTATTCCAGGATTTTTACGCATTGTGCTTTGCCCCCCCAGAATTTTGGAGTGAAAATTTCAATATTAGACAAAAATTAAAAGAATAGAACTGTACAAGCGTGAGAATTCCTTCATTTTCATTACAATCATTACTTATTCCAGGATTTTTACGCATTGTGCTTTGCCCCCCCAGAATTTTGGAGTGAAAATTTCAATAATACAAAAAAATTAAAAGAATAGAACTGTACAAGCGTGAGAATTCCTTCATTTTCATTACAATCATTACTTATTCCAGGATTTTTACGCATTGTGCTTTGCCCCCCCCCCAGAATTTTGGAGTGAAAATTTCAATAATAGACAAAAATTAAAAGAATAGAACTGTACAAGCGTGAGAATTCCTTCATTTTCATTACAATCATTACTTATTCCAGGATTTTTATGCATTGTGCTTTGCCCCCCCCAGAATTTTGGAGTGAAAATTTCAATAATACACAAAAATTAAAAGAATGGAACTGTACAAGCGTGAGAATTCCTTGATTCTCAATTTCAAAACCATAACTAATTTTTCCATCATAATTACTTTACTTTCCCATTCCCGCTCGGCGCTCTCAGTTGCGAGTCCGTGGATATGGGCCCAGGGAATCGACCGGTGACCGAAATGACCTTGACCTCTAAATCTGCACCCCTACCCCTTAAGACAACAAACACTTGGCACCTTCCACAGTGGGAGGTGATGACACAACATACCAGCTAACCGGTTGATCAACTCAAGGGGTGAATATTTCAACGAGGGGAGGGATCCGCAGAACGACATAGTCATTGTTTGTCAACCGTCCCATCGTTAGTTGTTTGTGTTATTTGTGTACCATTTTCATTTCATTGAGTCTGTTAGATATTGATACTTAATTTAGTTGAATATTATTAATTTTCTACATTATTCCTACTTTAATATATTATGCCTTATACTCATATTACTTCTAACCACTGAAAAGGGGTACTGGTGGAGTGGTGGTTCTAGTAATACTGATATCTCTCCAGAATGGTAAGTTCTGTTTTAATGACTAAAAACAACTTTATTCAACAACTGCAACAACATTAAATGATTTAAAAATTAAAAGTTATTCATTATATAAGGCTCCTAGGTGCAGCTCTTTTTGTTGAAGTGCAATAATTTAATTTAAATAATTTATTGCGATGAAAAAATGTAGGAATTCTCGCGCTTTTACAGTTCTATTCTTCTAATTTTTGGGAAGTTGAATTTTGGTGATCATTCATAAAGGCCTTTTTTATTTATTCTCTTGAGCACTAGGCCTCTTTCTTAACATAAATTTATGTAGTTTGTCATACTTTCATATAAAGAATTCAAGTGAAACACTGTAATTAAATTTTCCAGTTAGATTCATGGTTGTAGATTTTTATGATAATGTTATGCTTATGCCATACTGCAAAGCTTCCGTATGTACCGTCAGAATATTCACACATAAACTTATGTGATTTGAACTACTTTTAGGTGTGTATTTGAAAAAATCAGGTTCGAACCTTTTTGAGCGTTTCTCTTTTTATATCTTATTGATTCCTCTTTTGGATTTTCTCCTTTTGGTGATAGTACAACCTTTGTTCAGATTTATATGTTTACAGAAATATTTAATATTTATAATATATGTAAGGAAATAAATAGTTAGAAAAGAAAATGAAATATTTGTTTATTGATATCTACATGGTTAAGGAATAACCAATAAACAAATAACAGTATTAATTAAATATTATTTTAAATGAAGGAAGTTACTTTTTTGTCTGCAGTTCATGTTTTAATGTGTATACATACCTGCATGGTATAACTTCTTATTATGTTAAACAATAAGAAGTAACAACAAGATTTTTTTTTCATTAAAATTTCCAGTGATGGATGTATAGTAATAAATTTTTGATAGTACTTGCTTTGTAACTGCGACCTTATCCTTAACCTAAAAAATCGAAATTTTTTGAGAATTTAAAAGAAACATTCAACTGCTTACTACAAACCCTTGAAAGAATACGAACATTTTGATTCCAGAAATAATGTGTCATTCAGTTCAGTAATTAAAAAGCTTTTCCCTAGAAACTGCACCAAAAACTTTTTTTATAATAGATATATTCTTTAATATTTGTCAGGTTTTTATGTATATTTATTTTATTTTCTAAGCCCGTTTAAAACCAGTTGAAAGATATTTAATTTTGTTTTATTAAAATTTTAAACAAAGTTTTCATCCTAATTTTAAAAGCGTGTTGGTGATTCTTTACTTTACAATTTTAGTATACATATCTTCAGAAACATATATTGATTTTTTTCTCTAAATATGTTATTTAAAAGGAAGAAAGGGAAAAAGAGCTATCTATTCATATATGATAAATAGGGAGTTACGAAAAAACAAAATGACTTTTTTACTTTTTGAATATTTGGATTTTTGGCCTCAAACTTGAACAAGGAAGGACGCAATTTTCTTACTTCTATAATCAACAAAATATACATGGATTACTAGGGTTAATTCTGTACTTTATATAATTTACGCAGGTGTTCAAATATTCCCCTCCTCATTTAAACAGAATTTCTCATTTCTTAGAATGATGGTTCAATTTAGAAATAATTGATAAATGTATCTGAAAAAGGGACCAAAAATTTAAAACTATTTAATTTTTTTAAATTTAATTTTTCTCCTTAGAGGAAAAACATTTTTAAATCATTCTTCCTGTTTTGAAACTTAAATGGTCACGTAATTTACATATTATGGTTATGATATATTTCACTATCACTATTGTATCGAGAATTTTTCAATTAACACTCGGCTGAGTTTTCCGATTTTATTATCGGATCGGCTCTTAATTTAAATTATTTTCCTACTATTATTGCTTTTATTTCAAGGCTGAGAAGAACAAAAAAGGGCAGAATTCTTTGCTGTGTTACTTCTACCGAGGGCCAGCTAGCAAAAGAAAACGGTGCTTAGAAGACCAACCTTTAGAAGGAGATACTTTGGAGAGTCAACTTGAACCACCAGCTGGAGATGAGTTAGGTTTGTCACCCGCTTCTTCCACAAGTGCCGAGAAAGATGTAATCCAGGAAATCTGTAATCCAGGTACCCCCTCTACTTCAGTTGATTCTGACCGCTCATCGGCTGTTAATCCAATTAATGAACGCGATCCCGCTCATGGTCCAGCTTTGGCTATGAGGCACATTAAAGAAGGCTCTTATCAACCAAAAGATTTAGATTTCCCTAAAAGCGATGGCAGAAAGTTTAGACCAGAATGGTTTAAAACGTTTTCGTGGTTAGAGTATAGTCCGCTAAAGAACAAAGCCTTCTGTTTTGTCTGCCGTGCTTTCTACAATCAAGAAGACAAACACAATGCAGAAGATGCATTCACCCTTAATGGGTTTTCAAACTGGAAAAAAGCTACTACAGTTTTTGAAAACCATGACAAGAGTAGCTCACATAGGGCTAATGCTACTAAATTGGCTTCTCTTAAAGAAGCTGAAAAAAGTGGAACTGTTGTCCAAAAAGTAACTAAGCAATATAACAAGGAAGTGCAAGAAAATAGATCGTATTTAGAGGCTATATGTGAATCCATTATATTTTGTGGCAGGCAATCCATTGCTCTGAGAGGCCATGATGAATCGGAAGATTCAAAAAACCGAGGGAACTTTTTAGAGCTTTTAAATCTCCGTTCCAAAGACAACCCCTTAATAAAGAAGTTCTTTACAGAGAAGCTGAAAAATTTCCAATACACCTCTGCACCTTTTCAAAATGAACTTTTATCTATTATTGGCAATCAAATAAAAGATAATATAGCCAAAGAAATTAAAAAGTCGAAAATTTTTGCCATCATTGCTGACGAAACTCAAGACATAGCGAAACATGAGCAAGTAGCTATTGTCTTGAGATATGTCAATGACAAGTTGGAAGTATTTGAATCATTTGTTGGATTTTACCGTGCAGAAAAAACTGACGGTGAATCTTTAGCAAATTTGCTTAAAAAAGTCTTGATTTCTCTAGACTTGAATCTAAAAAATCTGCGAGCTCAGTGTTATGATGGGGCCTCGAATATGAGGGGTCCATATAAGGGAGTTGCAGCTATAATTAGGAAGGAAGCCCCAACGGCTATGTACATTCACTGCAATGCACATATATTAAACTTGTGCATTGTAAGCTGTTGTACAAGCGTAACTTCAATCAGGAACACACTCTTCGTTCTTCAAAGTCTCTACAACTTCATCGAAAAATCCACGAAAAGACATGCTGTCTTTGAAAAGATTC
Organism: Tetragnatha montana; assembly: GCA_963680715.1. Lineage (NCBI taxonomy): Eukaryota > Metazoa > Arthropoda > Arachnida > Araneae > Tetragnathidae > Tetragnatha > Tetragnatha montana. The sequence goes on along the minus strand of CAVMFQ010000033.1, from coordinate 51,409 downwards.
AAAAAAGTGCAAAAACCTTTTGTGGTGGAGCAACGACTTTAAAGTCTTTAAGTGACACCAGATGGGCTTGTAGAATAGAGGCAGTTCGTTCACTTTTGGACAACTTTGAAGCAACCCTGGAAACCCTTCAAGAAATCTCCCGAGCTGACCCTGACAGTGGTGGACAGGCAAACGCCTTAATCAAAAGCATGGAAGACGTCAACTTTCTTTTTGATTTGCTTTTGATGAGGAGAGTACTATCACAGTGTGATATTCTTTCAAAAACACTCCAAGGAAAGAATGCAACGTACGAAGTCATTAAGTCTGTGAAAAACAGTACGCTGGATGTCCTGAAATCTTTCAGAAGTGATGAGTTTTTCTCCAAGCTCTTCAATCACTGCTCTGAAATCGCTGAAAAACTGGGGTTCCGAGCAGCTGAATTACCGAGAAAAAAAAGAATTCCCTCTAAAATTGGAGGAGGCGATAGAGCTCCATTCGACACTGTGCAACAGTTCTATAAAATTACGATACTGTTGCCAGTGATCGACATTTTGAGCCAGGAGATAGAAGATAGGCTAGATGAAAATAACCTTGATGAGCTTATCCATTTAAGCAAAATCCTTGGAGGAAAAGATGTTCCTACTGAAAGTGTTCAATTTGTGTGCGAACGTTACACAATAGATGCGGAGGTTCTACAAGCCGAATTGAAATGTTTTTTTAACATGGAGGAGCCAAAAGAAAAAAATATAAAGGAAAGAGCAGAAATTTTTGTTGAAAAATCATTGAAAAGTGTTTTCCCTCAACTATTTGAACTGTTCCGGTTGTTTTTTACAATACCCATGAATTCAGCTCCCTGTGAAAGATCATTTTCATGTTTGCGGCGACTGAAAACGTATACAAGAAATACAATCGGACAGGAGAGATTGTCCTCTTTAGCTCTTTTGGCCATTGAAAGGAGTGTTAATATTGACATTTCCGAAGTAATAACTACTTTTAACTCAAGGCAAAATAGAAGAATTTCTTTTGCCTAAAAATAGTTAAGGAAATTTTAAAAATGTATTTGATAACCAAGTCTCCTAAATACCTGTGATAGAAAACTTATATAGACAAGAAATTTATTGTTTTAATTAATGTAAAAACGTAATGGGGCATGCAATAGATGGAAAGATAGAAAGTAACTGTCGAGAAATCTCGCACAACACCTTATATCTTATGTGATTAATAGTGCAATGAAATTATTTGTTGGTTAACAATTTTATAAATCACATCCGAAAGAACCTAATTTGTTTCGTTTAGTGTCTAGGATAGAAAAAAAAACTAAAATTTTACATTTTAATTCAGATTTTTAAAGAAATAACTTATTTGACTAATTTAATTTAGATAATTTTAATATTCATAACTTAAAAATTTTGAATTAAAATACAAAATTTTAGTTTTTCTTCTTTCATGAAGAAATGAAGCGAAACCAAAATTAGACGACTCTAATGTACAGAATTTATGCTTAAAATATAATCTACTCAGATCTATTGTATGCAAGTTTATATTGTCTTTAAAATAAAGATAATTTTAAATAAAATACAGAAATGAATTCTCGATTGATCTCGAAGTTTTTTCTATTATAAACTTATGAAGTGTGGTCCTACCCGAGGGATTAGAAAGTGAGGAACAGAGGTGTAGTAAAGACTAAAGAGAGAAAATTAAAATTATTTATAATGCTTACAATTTTTTCAAGCAAGTTAGGCTATTTATTTTGACTGAGAAATAAAACACAATTGGATATTACATTCAATGTAGCTTGAAAGAATGAATGATAAATTTTATGGCTAAGTTCACCACGAGTAGCACCACACTCAAAAGATCCAAGATCCCCCTCCCCTGAAATTCGGACAGTGGGTACCAAAATGAGTTAAAACACTGTTTTTTAGGGTCATATTTTCAAACATTTTCTGGGGGAGGACCCCCAGGCCCCCGTCTTTCGGAACATATAACTCAATTAATCATACATTAAAATCTTAATATGACGTATGAGAGGACTCAGGTACAATTTTTGGTCTCCTCTTCGATGAAAATTCTTTCTTGGGGTATAATAATGATTCAATTTAAATTATATTGAACCTTTTTTAATTTAATTTCGAGAAAGCAGTCGGCCCTCAAACCGATGTTTAATAGTTAATGCGGCCCGCGAGCTGAAGAGTTTGGAGACTCCCGAGATTAACAAATGCTTAGATATGTATTTAATCTTTTGTTGAGAGAAAAATAAATCTGGTAACCCTAGTAGCCCTTTTAATTAGAACTATAATTTTAAAAAAAACCCTAAAAATAGGGTGCTTCTGTCAATCGTTTTTTTTAAAAACCATCTGAAAACATCAATTTAATGCCATTTTTTCCAGTGAGAGGACCCTAAAACGTTTTTCCGTGGTCCAGATTTTTGGCAGGGTTTGCCCCCCCAGTCAAAATGTTGAATCTACGCCCATGCGGATTTTGAACCAGGTACCAAAGGCCTCCATTTTTACAGCGTGATATCCGAACGGCCCCGTTCCAAAAGGAGCATTAACTATTCATCTCAAATCGTTTGCAAGGAAGGACGGTCAAAGGGGGTCTCAGCAAAAGATTCTCAATCTCGGAGCTCCTCCTCATAAATCTTTGAGGCGAGAGAGCATTTTTCGTGAGTCAGCTGCATCCCAACAGCAATCGGATTTGGAGGGCATTAAAAATGCAAGGGCACAGATTCAACCCCCCTCCACCGCTTTAAGTTTATGGGGTGAGAATGCGGAACATTAGCGCCTGACGGATGACCCCCCCGGGGGGATGGGGGGCGGTAACGGGACATGTTTTCGAAGGGGACCATTCCAGGCGTAACAAATGCTCTCTTAAAACAACGGCAGTTTCAAAACCGAGTAAAAATACGTATATTTGAGTATGTTAAATACTCAAACTGGTTATTCAGATTTGAAAACATGCAGATACTCACGTGCTCATTTTTGAGTTATTCTTATGAATCGGAGTGCGACAAGCGTAACTGTGACCATAATGCAACGTCACTATGGATTTCTAAAAGGGACGTTGCAAAAATGTGTCTCGCGCAACCGGACCAAACATTTCAACAGTTTCCACAAATTTCCAATTTTCAAATATAAATTAAAAATAAGTTTAATTTGAGTGTTGATTATTGAATAATTTACATCTCTACATTGATTATTTACATCTACGAGACAACCAACAAGCCCGAAAGAATTTCGTATTAATTGACTGTTGAATTGTTTGAAACTGAGTAGTTAGTTTTGAATTGGTGTTGAATATTATTTTTCAGTTATAAGAAGCCTTTGGGAAGGATTTTGTGTCCAAATCTCAAGTGTTTAGGTGGCACAGTGTCATTAAGATTGAACAGGATCTCATAATCGAAAGAAGGCTCAAATGAAGCAAATTAAAACTCAAGTCCATATACTCACTGCTCTTTTGACACCAAGGGAAGAATGGACATATAGTTTTTGTCCAGAGATAGACAATTGATCCAATTTTTTTTCATCGAAATGGTCCAAAGATTAAGGAATCAAATCTCGTGCGTCCGCCCAGAATTCACAAACTGACTCTTTGAATGAGTTCCTGGTAAATTACAGCCATTGAAATGCTTACTAAACCACTCTACAACCATGGTGTTCCCTAGTTAAGAAACACCAGTGCAAAGCTGGCATATAATATACTATACACTGTAAAAAATATCCCATAAAATTAACGGTTTTAAACTGGCAGCTGGGTTAGTTGTGGAAAATAATAAAAATTTGGTAAGTAAATCCGTAAGAACAACGGTGTTTTACCTTGTAATCCAAAAAACATCGATTAAAATGGTAAAACGCCAGCAGCCAGTTTAAAACCGTAAGTTTTACTTGAATTTTTTACAGTGAATAGAACTGACTGAGACACCGAATACTTATGAAGGTAACAAATCAAGTCTAGCTCAATCACACCACCATATACGTAGCTCGAAAAATACCCCTACACCCCCCTCCCGAAGACGTAAGAAGACGGGAATCGGAGCTGATGGCCCCACTTGGGGCTGCCGGTTATTGAGGTTGGGGCGCCGCTGTTTTACGGTGGTTTCATTATTAATTCATTGGGACGGTGGCATCACCCAAATCAGAGCAGCGAGATTTTGCGCCTCCTCTCTTCTCTCTCGTAAGGAGCACCCCCCTCCCCCATCACGTGATATATATGTTTTAGTGAAGAACCCTTTCGATGGGATGCTTTTTAATATGGCGCCACCAAAGGGGGACCTCCAAACATTGCGGGTGGGGAAAAAGTGTCCTGTATTCCCCTGGAATGCATTTGCATTCTAGGAACTTGGTTTATACCAGTGGTTCCCAACTCAGAAAAGTCCGCAGACCACTAAGTTTACAATTAGAACCTTCACAGACCACCCTGTACTATTGCTTAAAATCCTTTACCTTCACAAAATTGCAAGATGAAAGTTTTAGTTCCCTAATTAAGCGTGCAAATTTATGTGATTCTCTGAATTATAATTCTATTTTAAGAAAATTTTTTAATTAAATTAATTAATACTTTTTTAAGTATTAAGTATTATTTAAGGGGGGCCTCCACACATTGCGAGTGGGGAAAAAGTGCCCTGTACTCGGGATTCAGTAGTCTTCTAGGAACTTAGTTCATACGGAAGTCTCTGTATGAATTTTACGAAATTTTAATTGAGTTGTCAGTTTATAAAAGGGAATAAGTCCAAAAAATAACCAAGCTTTGCTCTACACATGAGTGGGAAATAATCATATTCATACAAAATTCATTCCCCCATAGGCAGATATAGCCCCTTGAATTTCCCCAAATCGATGTCAATTCATTGTTTTTTTTTTAAATTAACTTGAAATTTAATGTAATTTGTCTTTCTTTACTTAGGAGCCCAATGACTTAGTGATAGTGCAACTCGCTCCCACCCCACAGGAAAAATAGTTTTCGAGAATATGTTAAAAATCGTTAAAATCATCATTTGAAGTAGGCTTCTAACCCTGGCAGTTCGCCCACTATACTACCCCAAGTGAACATAGATAGCTTATCAGGATTCCCACGTGTCATCTGGAAAACATTTGTCTTTAAATTGACGAAAAAAAATTCAGGGAATAGTCAGGGAAAATTGCATAATAACTCTGCTAAAACCTGAAAACTATCCTACAGAATATCTGAAAAATGTTCAAATTTCAGTGTCTGCATCTCATTTTCGGCTCTGTAAAAGAAAAAATAAATACTTATTAAAATCAGTTGCTCAAAAAGGCAAGAATATCCGAAAAATTAGCACGAATATCCGAAAAATTAGCACGAATATCCGAAAAATTAGCACGAATATCCGAAAAATTAGCACGAATTTCCGATCGGAAAAACTTCAAGCAAACTTTCCAGCCAACCGAGTAGTTGGAATAACCCCGATAATTAACCCATTAACGGAATCTCCGAGTTCTCGATTTTTTCTCTACTCTCGAAAGACTCGATCTCTGCACTGTGAATCGATGCAATATGGAGACGGCGGTGGAGAGAGGGGCAAATTCAATTTGGAGCGCCATTTATCTTGGCTCGTGAAGTATGACGCACTCTCCGAACGAGGTGAAAAATGGGGAGCGCTTATTGGGCGCCCCCTAGGGGACCCTCCCTCCCCCCTCGGGCCACAGTGGCCTGAGTCCTCTCTCTCTCATTATCCACTTAGCTCCTCTCTTCCACTTGTGTTCATCGCTCTCTCTTTTGCTTTTATCCATAATCGTTTTTTTCCTTGCGTATTCTTTCTCGTGATTTTATATATTTTTTTAATATCCATCGTTTCTTTCTCACTTTTCTTTTCCTCGTTCTATCGTTTTCTCTTTCTTTCTTTTCTATTGCTTTTCTTGTTCTTTCCTGTTCTCTCTCTCTCTCTCTCGCTTTTATTCCTAATCGGTTTTTTTTTCTTGCATATATTCTTTCTTTCATATCCATCGTTTTTTCCTAGTTCTTTTGTTTTCTCTTTCTCTTCACACTCTCTTTTCTATCGTTTCTTTCATGTTCTCTCTTTCTCATTCTTTCCTGATATTTTCTCTCCATTCTCTTTCCATGTTTTTAGTCCCTTAAGTGGTTCCCGTTCTTACTTTCTTTGATTATTCTCCTTTTTAATTTTTTTTCCTATTCTTTCTTTCATTCATTTCAATTTGACTATCGTTTTCCCGAATTGGGAAAACGATAGTCAAATCCATCCCGAAATTGGGCTCAGACCACCTCCCTATTGTTGCTACGCTCTGGAGTCCTACGGGTTCCTTCCAGAATAAGGGGAAAAGGGTTTTTCAATCCGTAAATTCCAGATGGACTGAAGTTGAGGGCTCCAAATTCGTCACTGAGCTGGAGCACTTCTTTGTAGCGCATCCAGGTGTCAATCCAACTGATCTGATTCCTATTATGAGCAAAGCAGCTGAAAATAACAATTTACTTAGGACTAGAAATAACTCCAAAACATCCCAACCTCTCTCTCACTCAAAGGCTAAATGGTTCGATAAGGATTGTCGAGAATCAAGATTTAGGCTGAAGGAAAAGTTGAAAATTCTTAAAAAATATAGTAATAAAATTAACTTTGACTCCTACAAAATATGTCTAAGGGAATATAAAAAGCTGTGCACCTTGAAAAAGGCCAGTTATTTCAGAGAATTAAATTTTGAGCTTTCTTCTTGCAATAATTCTCAAACATTTTGGCATATAATCAAGAACTTTAGAAAGAGTAAATACATTCAAAACTCTATAGAATCATGTGAATGGTTTAACTATTTCTCTCACATTTTTAAATCAAATTGTGCTCCGGAGGAAGACTCTGTTTCACTGGTCACATCTGGCATTTTTTCTTCCTTTTCTGATCCACTATTGGATAGTGATATTACAACTCAGGAACTCCAATGTGTTGTAAAGGATCTGAAGTGTGGTAAGGCACCTGGATGTGACTCATTGAAACCTGAGTTTTTTAAATACCTGGGTAAATTTTCATTGATTGCAATTAGCAACATATTTAACCGTATATATGAAACCGGACAAATGCCCTCATCCTGGATCTTGACTATAATCAATCCAATTTACAAGAAAGGAGATGTTTCTGATCCCTCCAACTATAGACCCATTTCATTAATTCCGGTAGTCACAAAAATTTTTACATCAATTCTGAATAAAAGGCTACTGAATTATTTGAACTCTCATGATATACTTTTGGAGGAACAGGCAGGTTTCAGGAAGAATTACAGTTGCTTAGACCAAATTTTTATATTAAATTGTTTAATAAATGATAAATTAAAGAAAAAGCGTGGTAAACTTTACTCTGTCTTTATAGATTTTAAAGGAGCTTTCGACAACGTTAACCATGGAATACTTTTTTCTGAACTGCAAAAAAATAAAGTTAGCCCGAAATTCATCAGAATCCTTCACAATATTTACAATAATGCATATGCGAAAGTTCGCTCATCCTCTGATTTTACTGAACCATTTAAAATTAATTCGGGAGTTTTACAAGGAGAAGTTCTGAGCCCAATTCTATTCTCACTTTTCTTGAACGATCTTATTATCCGCCTAAACACATCTGGAATTTCGGATATCAGTTTTCGAGATGGAACCCCTGTTAACATATTACTTTATGCCGATGACGCTATTATTTTAGCAGACTCCCCTATTAACTTGAATAAAAAACTTCGAATATTGGAACAATTTTGCTCAGATCACAGACTTATGGTAAATATAAATAAGACAAAAGTAATGATATTCAGAAAAGGAGGTAAACTATCGAAACATGACAAATTCTATTACAAAAATAGCAAACTGGAAATTGTAAGCAACTACATTTATCTAGGTGTCCCTTTTTCTTCTTCGGGGTCTTTTTCTACCGCAAAGAAACATTTCAGTGATAAAGCTCTTTCTGCCATTCATGCAATGTGGCCCATTGTAACAGGAGCAAAGATCAATTCTCCAGGTAGCTGGTTCAGAATTTTTAATTCCCTTGTATTATCGGTTCTCAGTTATGGCAGTCCTGTCTGGTCTATTTCCTATATCAGTGAGTTAGAACATATCCAGAACTTTTTTATTAAAAAATTATTCAATCTTTCAAAATATACTCCAGGTTATATTCTCAGACTTGAACTGGGTCAAACTAATATTTCCATTATATTCATAAAATTAATTTTGAGATTCTGGATTAGAATATTAGAGATGGATGACCGTAGGTTTACCAAAATTGCATACAGACATTGTTTTTATGGCCGTTCGAGCCCAATAAAATTTAATTGGACTTTAAAAATTAAATCTATAATCGAAAGCTCCGGCTTTTCTTATGTTTGGCTATCACAAGATCCAGAGGTTGCAATGAAGTTTCTGCCCCAAATCCTTCTAAGCTATATTGATCAATACAAACAGTTAGATATGATAAGTATGGAAAAAAGTCAACATTACCCTCACTATAAATTTATAAAACTAACCCCTTTCATAGAAGACTATATTACCTCAAGAATTGATGTTTCAATGAAGAGAATTCTTTTCCAGCTGAGATTAAATCAGGAGACCATTTTTTTCGAGGGAAAACTCTTTAAAATAAACCCCAAAGACAAATGCAAATATTGTAATATGGATGAACCAGAATCATGGGAACACGTATTTTTATATTGTCCTATGTATCGTTTTTACAGATTGAAGTATCTTTCCCCTTTTATTGGGTATCAAAATAACTTTAATGGTTTCCTCACTTACAATCATAAGAATTTTTTTGCAATAGTAAATTTTATTAAATCAGCTCAAAAGTTGAACCAGTTCCTGTTGGCAAATTGTTCTTTAGACTCCTGAGGTTTTTTTTTCTCTTTTTTTGGTAATTGTATTTTGGTTCTATTTATTATATTTATATGCTTTGTTTTTGTCTTGCATTTATTTGTATGATCTGATATTTTTGTATTTTGGTGTATGGGCCAGCTGGCCTTTTTTGCCAATAAACTTATTTATTTATTATTATTTATTTATAATTTGACTATCGCTTATTCTCTTTTCACCATAAATCTGTCTCTTGGGGAAAGAAAAAATTAATTTTTTTTTTGTTGTTTTCACTTCTCATTATTTCCTTATCCACCTCATTCCCCTAAAAATCTTTCTTTCACACGTGCTTTCTTATTTTTACATCTCTCTCCCACTGTCTTTTCTTTCTCATTATTTCATAATTATTCTTCTCCTTACTTTTTTTCATATCCTCTCTATTGTATTCTCTCTATTTTCTCTATTGTATCATTTTTCTTGTTATCCTTCTAACTTTCTTTCTTATTTTCTCCCGTTACTTCTCATTCTCTCCTTATCTCTTGTTTTTCTTCATCATTCTCTCCGATTTCTTTCATGCTTTATCCTTCTCACTCTGTCTTTTATCCCTCCTTCTCATTTTCCTCCATTTTCTCTCTTTTCTTTCTCATATTCTCCCTCATACTTTCTTTCTCTATTTCTTATTAAACCATATGAAACCACGTGTTTTATTATTTAGAGATGTTTCATCATCCGAAAATAGTGATATGATTGGTTCAAACTGTACCTTCGCGCGACAGCTCCGTTCGCCCAGCATTTAACATTAAACAATGGGTGAGCAGGTGAAAATCGCAGAAAGCGAAATTCTGAATGAGTTGGCGAGAAATAAGTTCACGAACACGAGTGAGGAACACACTTACGAACACATTAACACGAACGAGGAACAAAACGAAAACAACAGCGTAGAGATTGGTAGTCAGTATTGCACGACGCGACGCAGCGCTCTTATATACAGTTCATGCTGACGTCAGCTCACAGGAACGCAGACATGACAAGCTTTCAATCATAATAAAAAGATTAATACAGTTCAAAATTTAAAATAAAGAAAAAAACGTTTAATAAAAACCGAATTATTATAGTCAAAGGAAGATTTTACGTAACTTTTCCGGTGCAAGGGCCCCCCTTTACCGGCGCCCATGAAAGTGTCCCACCTTATTGGAGCCAGGGACGGATTCAGGGGTGCACGTTCCCCCCTAGAGGACTAAAAAATAAAACTGCATAAAAGGCTCAAATTTAAAAAAATTTTCCTGAGGGAGGACCCAGACCCCCCTCCAAAACCTAGACTCAGTTAACAGTGTTTTCCCCCCTAGAAAACTTTGTCACTTGCAAGAAGCGGTTCCCTTCGAGTGTTTCCCACAAAGAGATTCAAAATGATATAAAAACACTAGCTTAAAGGGGAAAATTTCAGAAAATTTCTCCCCCCGATACAAAAGTCTGGTTGCGGCCTGTCCCATGTAGGGCTAAGAATCTTAGTGGTGCGAATCCTGCCGGCGATGCGGTTGCGCCACTTTGCCGAGGGGCGGATTGTGCAGAAGCGAACGCAACCTCGGAGAGAGATTCGCTCTTAAACATTCATTACACCTCTTTGGAGGGAGGGAGCGTCTCAAAAATGCTTTAATCAGATCATTTTGATAAATGGTTTAAGCGCCTTGATTTGATTTCTAACTCTGAAGGAGCCATTATCCGGCAGTCAAAAGACAAATGATCGATGGTTAAAGATGGTTTCGGGCCCGATTGACATGAGGATAATCATCCTTTTGTCTGCTTGTTAACTGAATTTAATTTGTGTTCATACTGCAAACAATCTTTATTACATTTTACGATCAAAAGATTTAGGAATCGTTCGATTTTGTATTCATTAGAATTTTCCTTCTGTTATTAAGAATTAATTAATATTAATCTGTTATCCTTTAATATTTTTTTTACCGCGATGACTGAAAAATGTTTTAAAAATGTTCTTTTTATGCCTAAAAGTGAATAGATTCGTTCATTTTTAATACTAAGTGATTCCAATGTATGCATAGTGATTTCACGTTTAAGAAAAATACTATAACGACACTTTTAGAAAAACTCACTAACCCTTTCAAAATTTAAAAACCCTGACAGTAGAAATATTTTGGGCCTTCAATCCCCCAATATTCCAATAGAATATTTCCAATTTCTCGGATTCAATACATCCTTTTAAAGTTTATTAAAAATTTAAGAAAGGACTTCACTGTGGCCCCATGAAAGGCCGGGTACATCATCTATACTTGGCTGCAACGTTTCTTGAACCCAGAACGTCACAAATGTAGATGGAGAAAATGAGTAAACAAAAATCCTGTTGGGTTGCTAGGAGGAGATTTGATACGCAAATCGTAATTAAAAAGCAATATATACACATGGGTTTAACAAACTAATCCTATTCTTAAATTGACGTTCACTCAAATTTCGGACACCGCGATGGGAACTACTTTGTTTGTTAGTGACTCCACAGTGTCCAACTAAAGCTGTTGTCTATACTTAGACAGCAACTTAAAGTTGACCCTACGACGTCACTAACAAACAAAGTAGTGCCCATCGCGGTGTCTGAATTTCGAGTGAAATGAAGAACGTCAATTTAAAAACAGGATTATTTTGTTCAACCCACGGATATACAGTGCTTTTCAATCACGATTTGCGTACTCCTATTAACCCAACAGGAGGCTTCGTGTTTACCGATTTCTCCTTCCGCATTTGTGACGTAATGGGTTCAAGAAACGTTACTGTCGAGTATAGATAGTATAGTAGAAGTCGTAAATTAATGACACAGAATTTAGTTTTGATTACCCCCCAAATAGCAATCCCTTTAATATCGTGTGAAATTTCCGCCCTTTTGAAGAGGAGAAGAAAAATCGGCTCAAAAGGAAACCAATATGCGAATTCCGGCCGATTATCGTTTGCGCAAACAGACACACACTGGCCTTTGAAGAATGTCCCCCTCTCCGCCGCTGGTCGTCCGAAAGGGGAGGGGGGGAGGGGAGTGACTCAATAAATGAATCGAATACTCTCGGCGCCGCCTCTCTCTTTCGGAATTCGAACTGAATAAACGCTCTCTCGAGTGGAGGAATAGAAGGGATAGGGGGAGCATGGGGCAGCTTTTCCGTTGAGGTCGGTCGGTGGAACACTCTGAAACATGGGATTCCGATCCCGTTACCACCAACGGGGGTCGGTGGAACACTCGGTTCCGAACGTTCCGAACTTTTAAGGGCTATAATTACTACACTCAAATGGTTGGACCATGTAAGGCTATTTCCTGGACTGCCAAAACATTTTGAAAATAGGCAGGCCATAGATGAATTATTTATCACATAGACAAGAAATAACTGGTCGAGAGAAAATCGTATTTCTCATGAAATTGAAAAAAGTGAGTTGGATAAGTTTGAGATGAGTAATGCATTATTTAAGAGAATTTAATAAGTATGTAAAAACTAATTTTTGAGAGTCACAATATTCTGAAAATTTCGTGCCTTATACCTTACCTTACCTTAGTAACCTTACCTTTTAACTTACGAATACCTTATATTTTAACTTTTCTGTTCAATACAGTTGCACCTGGAAGTTGTCTTTCTTTCTGTAAGACTTATATCGCAGTGAAACGAGTTCTACAGGCGTACATATGCAGGGCAGTGAAAATCTCCTTAAGGCTGATTTTTACTTTAAATTTTAGTTAAATTTTTCTTCAATTAGCTAAAAACACGAAAAAAAACCTACGTGATAACACTAAAAAACTTGGAAACTTGCAAACTTTTCTTTTTTAAGGCCTCAAAAAGTGCTATTTTCACTCGCTAATATCTCCTCGAATACTAAAGATATTTACATGAAGCTTTTTCTGCGCGATTTAAATGACCTTGACAACAATTTTCTTTTTAAAGTTTTTGTTCTATTTCTTTTCGTTTTTTAATTATTTTTTTTTAAGTTTTCCTATTTCGCCGCTAGGGATGCTGTTGGTCATCTCAATAGATTCCCCATGGTCCCTTACTTACCTTACTTTTATGACCCTAGGAGATGTTTCCAAATAAAAGCCGTGAAACGGACTTTTGAAACACCCTGTATAAAAAGTCATGATCCGTACAAATTTTTAAATTTAACGTATAAAATGAAACACAACGTCTTAATTCAGTTTCCCCAAAAATGAAAAAATTTTCCACTTTAAATGTTAAATTAACGTCTTTTCTTCGTGTAACTCAATCAGCTAAAAAAACTCTTGGAAATTGCTTCAAAAAAAAAGTGAAGGGAATTGAAACACTTTGTCTGCAGTTTCTTCCGAAAATCTGCAGGTTATATTTCAAGACTGCTGAAATATCTTCAGAATGGTTGCGAAATTTCTGTAGAATAACTGCATAGACTTACATGCTGAAAGGCTTCAAAGTCCTATTGCTAACTGCAGACTTCTTTAAGAAAACTTCACTCAAGACGTTTTTTTGAAGTAATTTTGCAGATTTGTTTGTAAATGAACTACGCCTATCAATGTTCTCAAAGCTATGACTTTCCACTGTACTGGTATCTCCCCTATTACCTCAGTACCTCTTGAAATTTAACATATCAAATGAAAACACTAGTGTTCCGTCTTAATTCCCCAAAAATGAACATTTTTTTCACTTTCAATGTTAAATTAACGGGGTTAAATTTTCTTCGGGTGGATAAACTAGCTTGACTTTCCATTGCACACAGCTCTGGGGTGTCGCCTCGTCGGTGTCTCGGCCGACGCACCCTCTATCTCCCTCCCCCTCTCTTAACCCTCACCTGCTCGATACAATGGCGATAACGAGCCGATAATTTTTCTGAGCGCGGGAGTCGAAATTCGATCTCGCGAATGCCTCGCATTCCCCCGTTTAATATTCGACGATAATAAATCAGTGAGGGGGGGGGAGTTTAATTTACCTCTCCAAATCAGAGAGAGGGCTTTTATCGTTTCCGCAAACATCCCGGTTGAAAAATGAGGCGCCGCTTATTGGTACCGGGACGATCGTCGGAATCCATCCCCCCCCCCTCTTAATGACGGATGAAGCTGGTTCTACATGGAGCCTTTTTTGCCGGATGACGGGCCGCGATCCGTCTTGGCGCGATGGTTGGCGACAAGAAAAATCCCTATTTTTGAGGCAGAAAACGGATCAACCAAACCAGGTGGTCACGTGAGCGCGCGGACCAATGGCTAGGCGTGATACGCCCGACATCGCGGGCCGAGAAAAAGTGCAGGCAGCTCGCACTTTTTCTCGGGCCGTCAAAAACGGAGGGGGTCACGTGATAGAAATTCACCAATCTCCGAAACACCGAAGAGAACATCGTATTCGTATCGTATGCAATGGTGTTTTGTTTACAAAAGTAAACTAAGCTTAATTTTACGAAAAAAGCTTCATCTGTTGATTTTTACTAAAAATAATCAATGAAAAACAAGTTGAACACGTTCTGTCACCATTAAAATATAAAAGGTTTTGTAGAATTTGAAAAAAATAGTACTGAGAATCTATATGTTTTCCGTAGTATTGTATGTTTTTGCTTTTAGTTTTATGGTCATAGAAGTAAAATTTAAAGGATAATTTACTTTTAAAGCAAACTAAAGTACCATTTAAATACCCTACTTCAAGTTTATATATCAAAACTTACTTTAAACACTTTCCCTAAAAACTATATCTTGTACTTCCAAGTTCGATAGAAAAGCCTATATACTATAATTATTTACTCCACACATTTTTTATGTGCTGGGATGTTAGGCAGTGTTATGTTTTAAATAGATTGAAGTATTTGTTGTATGTTATTAATTTCAGAACCTGATAGTTATACCACATAGACATGAGACAATAATAAAAGAAATTAAATTGATTTTACATGTTTTCTTCCTTGATTAATTGAAAATTATGTTGCTCATAACATAAATTTTAGAAAATAAAAATTGGTCAGTAGTACTAGGCATATTTACGTATTCTCACAAAATACCCTGCAATAATGTCACATTCTCGCAAGTGTGATGTATGTGAAAGAATTTGCTTTTTTATGATTATGACTTGTTTTGGATACAGATTTAATTATTAATTTTACCCTAATATCAAGACCTGATTATCTGGGCCAGATTTAGAAAATTTTCCACATAGTAGGCACACTGCGTTGCAAGGAGTCCCCTTGATGTTTTTTTTATAAAAACAAATTTCACAACACACAATAATTGGTAGGTATACTACTTATGTACTGTTGTAAAACCATTTATTTTAGGCTTTTATTTTCCAATTTCAATTTCTTCAAGAAATATGATGTAAGTTTTGTTTTATGACTTAAGATACTTTTGAGATTTAGGGTTATGTTTTGAATAGATTCAAGTATTTGTATGTTATTAATTTCAGAACCTGATAGTTATACCACGTAGATATGAGACAATAATAAAAGAAATTAAATTGATTTTACATATTTTTTCCTCGATTAATTGAAAATTATGTTGCTCATAACATAAATCTCAGAAAATAAAAATTGGTCAGTAGTACTAGGCATATTTACGTATTCTCACAAAATACCCTGCAATAATGTCACATTCTCGCAAGTGTGATGTAAGTGAAAGAATTTGCTTTTTTTATGATTATGACTATTGTTTTGGATACAGATTTAATTATTAATTTCATCCTAATATCAAGACCTGATTTAGAAAATTTTCCACATAGTAGGCACACTGCGTTGCAAGGAGTCCCCTTGATGTTTTTTTATAAAAACAAATTTCACAACACGCAATAATTGGTACTTTTGTACTGTTGTAAAACCATTTATTTTAGACTTTTATTTTCCAATTTCAATTTCTTCAATAAATAAGAAGTAAGTTTTGTTTTATGCGTTAAGATACTTTTGAGATTTAGGGTTATGTTTTGAATAGATTCAAGTATTTGTATGTTATTAATTTTATAACCTGATAGTTATACCACATAGACATGAAACTATAATAAAAAAAATTAGATTGATTTTACATGTTTTCTTCCTCAATTAATTGAAAACTATTTTGCTCATAACATAAACCTCAGAAAATAAAAATTGGTCAGTAGTACTAGAAATATTTATGTATTCTCACAAAATACCCGCAGATGTATGTGAAAGAATTTGCTTTTTTGTGATTATGAGTATTGTTTTGGATACAGATTTAATTATTAATTTTAAGATACTTTTAAGATTTAGGAAGGCCAGGTCTCGTAGGCCTAATGGTAAATCAAAGGAGAACGAACAATAATAAAAGACCAATCAAGGCTTACCCAGCTTGAGTTTGTACTACGCGTAGTTCATTAACGCCAAGACCATGGCCCTATAGCCTGGAAGATTAATCTTGTAATATAAAAGAAATTAACTTGCTTTACATATGTTTTCTTCAACTCAATGTCAATATGAAAATTTTATTTTGGTCATAAAAAATATCTTGCCCCACAGGAAGTGATGCCTGGGAGTCAAATTTGCTTATCGAATGAACGAGTATTGTTTTTGATGAAGATTTAATTATTAAAGTTAACAACATCAAAACCTGCTGAAATTTAAATACTTATACATGTACTACTTCCCTCTAATATTAAAAAAATTATTTTGCCTAGTGGAGTACAATTGTAAAGGGTGGTTAGTAAAATAAATTTTTAGAACAAATTATGGGAATTGTGCAATTAAACTCTGCTTTCTTTATATTTGGGTTTAGGTCGGTGCATTTTAACATAGTACCAATGAGTTATTTTTATCAAGTCAAGAAACAAGGTTCTCATTATGCCTTAATTTGTTATAAGCAGGTTCAGCGGTATGCTGAAAATTTAACTAGTTTATTGTATGATCATTACAATATTCAGCTTTACATTTTACTCATTAGATTTTATTAAAGACAAATTATCTTCAACACAAGAATTTATCAAAGATTAGTTTACTGACAGGAATCTTTTTACCATATATTTTTAAAAAGCATTTTTCAAGGGTAATTCATCAATCAATTTTTTCTTAGGACTAAAATATTAGCTCGAAAACTATTGTAAATTTCTGTACAAGAAATCCTAGAAAATACAGAAAAAGCTACACATAAATTAACCCCCCCCTTGTTTTGTAGAAAATATTATTCTAGTGTATTTTTATTTTTAAAGTTAAAGATGATTTTCATGTTCAAGAGAGTAACCCGGAGTATTTTTATTTTTAAAGTTAAAGATGATTTTCATGTTCAAGAGAGTAACCTGGAATGTTTTATTTTAATTTAAAGCACTATCAATTGTTAGGACAAAATAAAAAAAATCCATACTTTTCATTCTGTAGTAAAATTGAATGTTAGAGCTTCCCATACATTTGAAGCAGCAAAAATATTTATTTTCCAAAATTTAAAAAGAATAACTTTTTACTGTCAATAGAGATAAATATTAATTTAAGCATATATGCATTTACAAGTAAATCAAAATTTTAAAAAATTTCTAATTTTTATTATTTAAAATTAGTGACAGCTACTAATTTTTTAATACCCAAAAATATTTTACAGCCATATTCAGTCATCAGTGCTGCAGTACAACAAGGATAATTCAAACTGAAGGAGCCATCAAAATTGTTCCAATGAATTAAAAATTAATAGAAAAATGAAGGCATTTAAAAGCATGTGTTAAGAAATAGTAATGAATCAATTTTGTATTTGGGATCGAAAAGTTAGTTAAGAAAAAAGAGAAATCTTTGAACTATCCTCAACTTTTAAATGAAGATCCTTTCCTTGATCTATCAAAGTTGCACTGTGTGCACAAATGAAACA
This sequence comes from Tetragnatha montana, assembly GCA_963680715.1. NCBI lineage: Eukaryota > Metazoa > Arthropoda > Arachnida > Araneae > Tetragnathidae > Tetragnatha > Tetragnatha montana. The sequence goes on along the minus strand of CAVMFQ010000033.1, from coordinate 33,861 downwards.
AACTAAAAAATTTTTACTAAGAAAACAATATTTTATTTGTTCAGAAAAAGTTAAAGAAAACTTGAAATAAAAAAATCATTCGACACAAGTCCATATATAAAAAATAATCCTTTAATTGTTACCAAAAATAATTTAGAGGCTGTATATTACATAAACTAAACAAAATTACAGTTTTTCATTCTTTTATAGTCTATTAATTAGGTATACCAATTTGAAGGCAGAATGTAATAAACAAATTACTAAATGTAATGCAAACACAAAAATATATATTAAACAATAAATTTTAAAAGGGTTCCATCTTCAATTATTTATATTCCAATGATAAAACTGGTCTTTACTCAAAAACCTAAGGAAAAATATTAAATACACACTTTAAATTACATGTAAATTCAATTAGAGGAAAAACACAAAAAATATTGAATATATTAAGTACATTAGTAATCAAACTCACTATGCTTCATACAGTTCAGTTCTAGAGATCAGAGATTAACAGCCATATTCATAGCCATCAGCGTCGGTGTTAACTAGTTGCTAAAGAAAGAAAAATTAGCTTTTCGCAGAATCTGATTGGTGGAATCCTTCTTTGACCAAGGAATTAACACCGACGCTGATGGTTGAGAATATGGCTGTAAGAGTTTAACAATATCTTAATTACATATTAACTCCATTTTCTGGAATTAATGGTCGTGTCGATTTGAAATTTTCTCCAAATGTTTCGCCCTCTTCTTCGGAAGGAATCCTCAGTGGAAACACAAAGGGAAACATTAGGAGAAAAATTCCAATCGACATGACTATCAATCCTGGAAAATGAAATTAGTATGCAATTTTCAGCGCGGAAGTTCTTGTTATTTTATAATCTTAATTGATTGTTAGATAATTAATAAACTAAAACTTTATCATACTTTGTTCATTATAAACTAATTTCAATTACATGCAATTTTTGTAACACAAGATATACCGACAATGATAAAATTGAAAGTAATATCAATAACTCATTACAAATTACAATAAAACCTAAAAAATAAAAAACTATCCCAACTGAATTATTTAAAAATTTGGACAGTTTGTAATGTAACCCTCAGATATGGTGCATACCATTTCAGAGGTGGTGTGTAGCACCTTGGACATCAAATACCGAGTACTACCGTGAGGTTGGCAAGTGTAACCTCAAAAATTCTGCGTACCACCTACTTGGGAATGGTGTGAAACATCTCAAGGGTGTTATGTAGTAGTTCGGGGAAGAGGGTGTACGACCTTCAGGATGGCTTGCAACTGAGAGTGGTTTGTGCCACCTGGGGAACTGCATGTAATACCTCATTGGGGGGTGTACCACCTCAGGACTTGCGGTAAAATGCTTTATAAAAATCCCAAGGTATTACACACCACCCTTTTGAAGTTATACCCAAACCCCGAGAGGTTTCACACCACCCTCATAAAGTTTCCCAAGAGAAGTTTGAAATGGTACTTTCCATTGGATACCCGAGAAATTTAGTTTTATAACCATTAATATAAATAATTAATTTTTACTCGATTGCATTTTTGAAAAAGTGAACCCCCACTTGAACTACCCAAAAGCCACCAGTCATTTGGTGACACACAGGGCCACCGAGAGCCAAGTCGGGCCCCGGGTAAAAGGTTGAGAAGCGGGCCCCCAATGACATATTCTCATTTCGAAGTAGGGGGTGAAATTTTCTGATGTACCTCCACCCATGCATTCATACGCTTAATGTAATTTTTAGAATATTTCTAGGCAAGATCTGAATTACACTCAACTTAAAAATATTGTTTTCTTGATAATATGATGAGTAACAAGTAATAAAGGGGGTCTCGGGGTTTTCCCCCAGAAAATTTTTGAAAATATGCCCCTAGAAAACTGGGAATTTACTCATTTTTGGACCTTTATGTGAACAAATTAATTTCTAAAATATTCAAAATGATATCTGTCTTAGTACTCAATATGAAAAGCTTTGGGTACCGGGCCCCGGGGTATCATACCCCCTCGCCCCCCTCTCTCGTCAGGCCTGGTGACACACATAGAAGCAGTGGCGAAGCAAAGTAAAAAATTTAATGGAGGGGGATAGGAGTAGTTTAGTGGTTTTCTATGATCAAAAATTTTTCTGAGTTTCCAGGAGGATACGCCCTAACATTTTCAAAGTAAAAGAACCTGTGAATAAATAGTTATAAAAATTTCAAAGGGTTGTTGAACCCTATACTCATTCTCTACATACTGCTATACTTACATGCATAAAAAGCTTTTTATCTTTTAAAAAAAATTGGGAAGAAATGTAGAAATCATTCTCGAAATTCTTTTTTCCAATATCTTGACTCGACACCGTTAGTAAGAACCTGTTGAATAGAATAAACAGAAATATAAAAGGAATTAAGCAACAGTACCAGTGTTGTTACTAAAAAAATCAGATGGCGATATTGGCAATTTTTATGTATGGGGAGAATTTTACTTATTTCAACTGCACTATGTTACAACAGGTTGATGTGAGGTGACGACAGACTTTCTGGCTATCTAATAGGTGAAAAAGACAGAGCAAGCAAGAGTCATCTCTGACTTGTCAATTAGGTAGCTAGAAAGTGTGGAGTCTTCTTACATCAACCCGTGACCCGTCACTGACAAGAAACATAATCTAGTATAATTCATAATAAATTTTTAGTTTTGGGAATGAGTACTACAACCCCAACACCCACTGGCTACACCACCAGTAAATAATGTGTTACCACAACCATACCGGGAAATTTGGTGTTTTTGCTTGACTTTGGTAAACATAAATTAGCATCTAATTCTAAAGTATTGTGCAAAGCAAGCACACGCACTATAAGTTGTGCTGTAAGAAACAGTCTCACAAAATAATACAGAAAACAATACAGAGAAATGTAATGTACAGAAAACTTTGGTAACAAATATTGACCTTTCGTTTTCGAAAGGTATGGAGCGGAATCTTATCCCGGATAAAGTTGAAAATGTTTTTATTTCTTTTTCATGTATTGCTAGGGGTTCACATACTTCGAATGACCTGCCACTGTGAGTGGCAAATAATATCCCCATATAAATAAAATTTAAGATTTGCAATTAAAAAGGTGAAAAAAGCTTGGATGCATTGCTATAAGAATAGAAATTTACTGCACTTAGCCAGTCATCTCATTCAGGATAAATATCTTCTTCAGTTTCAGACTACATAAGATAATATTCTAAACTTCTGTGGAAGAGAAAAATAATTGAAATGCTAAACAATTGTACAGAAATCATATTAATTGAATCACAAACTAAGAAGAATATTAGTAACAGACATTCAATAGCGAAATACAATACAATTAAATAACAATGTCTTTACATACCTAGCAGGTTCAATTTTAATTATTATGAATAAATATTTGTATTTCGCTAATAGCACCTAAAAGTAAATGTTAAACTTTAAATAACTTAGTCATTTAAGCAACAACTTCTAGAGATCTACAGGGGCTATAATAGGATTTTTTAAGTAAGGTAAAAATGCTTTTTTCTATACTTTAAACATGCATATTCTGGATGGGCAAGAAGCGATTCCTAAAAGAATGTAAACCATGTAACGGTAATTATTCTAGTTAAGTGGTAGAGCAACGCCCCTTCTAAAATATGCGAGAGTATTGGGTAAAAGCGACTAAAAGGCAACCTATTTCTTTTTAGCGCCAAGCTTGGTCAGGTATATCCTGGTATGAAATCACTGTCTCTAACAGGAGTAACAAACTGTTATAAACCATCATACCGCCTGGACAAAAAGTTTCAACAACTGCCTGAATCGGGATATCAACCATTAGATCAATCTCATACCTAATATAATTAAAAACATTGTCTATACAACCAGTTCTGATTCTGAGGGGACATAGGGAGGCGTCGTCACAAAATATTTTTTAGACAGTCCCCGAAATATTTTAGCCATCATCTTAAACTGCTATATACACCGAGTAAATTCAATTTCAAATCAAATAAATAAATAATTAGTTTTCGGTACAGCTTTAGAGACTTCAGCCGCCTTTTTTACCCACAGCCTCAATTATAACAACCATTTAGGTCCAATTTTAAGTATTATTACTAGATCCTAAAATAGTAGTAATTGCTATTATTGTTAGAGACAGGGCCCGATTTAGAAAATTTAGAACACTAGGCCCAACATGCAGGAAGGGGCCCCCCGTTGCCATATTTGGTGCTATATAAATGTAGATGCGTTAAAATTATTGATTGATTAGTATGAAAATTCACTATCGTCAGGGTCAGACACGTTCTCTGTTATCTTTTACGTTTTTTACATTGCTAAAAAGTTTTAGATTTTTATTTTCGAGTTAAAAAATGTAATGAAAAAACATTCAAGGAAGTATAAAAAGTTATTTCTACTATAATTTTTTGTTAACTTTTTAAAATTAGGGGGCCCCCAAATTGTGGGGCCCCTAGGCCCGGGCCTAATGGTAAATCAGGCCCTGGTTAGAGATAGACAACACTCAATCGTGTTGCTGTGGGAGATGTGGTTACACATTACAGATGTGGTGACTGGAGGACTATTTCTAAAGCTGTTTCTAACGATATAATACAAAACAAGATAAATGTGATCACACGCGATATCAAGCTTTATTATCTGTTATTTTATAGCAGTGTCTCTTCTACAGGAAACAGAATCTGTTTCATAAAATGATGCAATTTCTTTTTTAGCATGAACATTAAGCTGTACATTGACTTGTAATCAGTGCTGAAATTGGAGGGGGACGCCGTCCCCCGAAATAATTGGACCGTCCCCCGAAGTATTTTTACCGTCCCCGTTCCCTAAAATATTTGTTTCCACGAAAAAAAATTATAAATTTAAGGGTAGATTTAAATACGAAAGAAAATTTATTTTTTCTGACCTAAATTCCCATTTGAATGAGTGTTCGGATTCGCCTATCAGCGTGCCAGCAGTTTCCCCGTATTCCGATTCGCAAATATATTCGTATTCGGATTTTTAGGGTCAAATTTCCAAAAACGTTCTGGGGAGGACCCCCAAGACCCCCTTCAAGTATTTTAATCTCTATTACTCACGATTTGCTGTGCAAAAAATGAGTAAAAACCCTGTTTTTAGAGTCTAATTTCGAAAAAAAATTTAAAAAAAAACCCACATTTTTATACCCCAAAAACATATCCTGGATCCGCCACTACTAACATAAAGATGAATAATGTTTTTTTTCTTTCCATCAATATTTGTAATGAATACTTAAATGTTACATAGTTTTAAGGTTATAAAAATTATAATAACTGCATTTATGCTTTTATTCTAGCATTTAAAAAATTTCCCATTAGCCCCCACTTTCCCCTAACTATGCAATTAAATGTAATCTATAATTTGATTATCAATTCAAGTAGGTACTACTAAAAATTAGTCATATTTTACCCTCCATCAATCATCTACTCTGTAAAAAGGTGAGGGTGAGTCCCCCCAAATATTTTTCTCCAATTTCAGCACTGCTTGGAATGCAAATTACATACAGAAAACAACGCCAGTATTACGATTGAAATCAATCGCGAGAACAAGTACTTTGTTTGTTTTAAATAAGAAATCACTTTACAATCATTTTCAATTGAAATACACTTTAAACCAAGAGAAACGAAAATTGAACTTACGCCATGTTTGTAGTTTATTGTTGATGTTCTCTAATCTTCGCGGCTGCCGATGACGGAGAGCAAAACTTTTTTTGCTCCCGTTTTCACGGGCCGCGTTTGGTTGTTCAAAGGCGACCGCAGCGCCACCACTTTTTGCCAACCAAAGGGATTTTTCTGATGGCGGATCAAGCAAACGCGGGCCGTCATCCGCGAAAACGGGTGCATATAAAAGGGCCTTGACGGTCAGGAAAGAGTTGCGAATGCTTGGATGCTACGTCATCCCCGAGTGGAACCCACCAAAACCGATTAACCTAGTAATTATAACTTAAAACGTTGGTGTAGATATGCAAGGTGCTTCAACTATACTATACTAGACAGCAACTTAAGTTGACCCTACGACGTCACTAACAAACAAGGTAGTTCCTATCGCGGTGTCTGAATTTTGAGTGAAATGAAGAATTTAAAAATAGGATTATTTTGTTAAACCCATGTATGTATAGTGTCTTTTCAATCACGATTTGCGTACTCCTCCTAGCAACCCAACAGGCTTTCTGTTTACGCAGTTTCTCCTTCCGCATTTGTGACGTACTGGGTTCAAGAAAAGTTGCTGTCGCAACGTTTCCTGACCCTATGAGGTCACTACGCGGAAGGAGAAAAGGGGTAAACACAAAGCATGTTGAGTTGCTAGGAGGAGTACGCAAATCGTGATTGAAAAGACACTATACATACATGGGTTTAACAAAATAATCCTATTTTTAAATTCTTCATTTCACTCAAAATTCAGACACCGCGATGGGAATTACTTTGACAGTAACTTATCAACTTAAGTTGACCCAATGACGTCACAAACAAGCAATGTGTGATTCTAAGGAACTAGTGGATTTTATTGTTGAAAACCAGTGTTCTGTTAGAATAAGTGTAATCGTGATTAAAGAATATGTTTGGGGTTTTCATTAAAATTTGACAGTTTTTACAATTTGCTATTTCATTTTATTCCTTACTTAGGAGACCGCTGAATATTTGACCTATTTCATTTTTAAATCTCTTTCAGAGTCTAGTATTCAGAGAAAATATTTTGAAAAATATTTTTAAAAAATGAGAAAAGTCAAACTTTAGGCCGTGTGAGGCACATGTTAATATTTCCTGTTCAATTTTGCTCACATTCTTAGGGTACCAAAGGGAAAAAAATTAAGGAGTATCGCAAAAGTTTTCCCGACTCTTAAAAACAAAAACGCCAAAATTTTGAGGGTGCTGATGTTATAAGCAAAATACATAAAAACACGTTTATTTGGTTGCCCACTTTTTTTTAAAAGCATTCGTCGCTAACGATTCAACGCTTAGTCCCCGGGAGTGAGTCCACCACCGCTGCCACCGCTCAATTGAAAGAAACCGTCCGCCCCAGAGGAATAAATAATCGGCGGACAAATGGGCCGGTTGACAGACAAGTAATTAGGTTTCCCTCCCCCCCCCTGGCCATCTGCTTTGAATCATGAATGAAGGGCCCATTAGCCCCCTCTTTTTACGGTAGGGGTCGTGTCGGGCGGTGGGCCGCACATTCAATTACACCGACGATATTTTATGTCGCCATCATCATTATTATTAGGCATTGCTTTCATTGTGATTTGCCCTCCTCGTAATTTGGTGGCTGAGAGGCCAAATGGACCCGCAGTTTTTTATTTGATAAAGATGGCTAAAATTTTTTTTATTCGTCTTTTTCGTCTTTTAAAAAACACGTTCTTTTCGTCATTTAAAAAAGGCGGCAATTTAAAAATATGATTATTTTGGTGAACCCATGTCTATATTGAATCTTTTTATCACGATTTGCGTACCGAAACTCCTCCTAGCAACCCAACAGGCTTTGTGTTTACGCAGTTTCTGCTTCCGCGTATTGACTTCTTAGGGTCGGGAAACGTTGCTGTCGAGTATAGTAACAGCCAATCAAGAATAGGTCCCTCTTCCATAATTTGGTGGCTAAGAGGCCAAATGGACCCGCAGTTTTTTTTATTTGATGGTTGATGATTTGATTTCTTTGATTCTGATGCCTAATTATTTAATTTCCAAGTTTGTCTTTGAAAAAGGGCGCAAAAACGGCTGCTACGTCAAAAATAGTTGTGTGACGTCAGCTGGTACAAAAAACACTAGCAACTGTTTTGCCACATTTAGTGGGATTTGTTTCTTTTGCTATTAGTTATGAGTTTATCGGCTTCACTGCTCTGCAGATGTACGCCTGTAGAACTCGTTTCACTGCGATGGTAATGTTTCACTAGAAAAAACAACTTCCAGGTACAACCAAACTGGTCGGAAACTAGCTGAAACGGTTTGGAGGTGCTTTCACGAAACAGTCTTAAAAATGCGGCTATACGAGTCTAATAAATCGAATTCAACTACTATTAGATTTCTTTCAACTGGTTGGTGCAACAATCAAAATATGAACTGCATTTGGGTTTTTAATTGTAATACCAACCAGTTGAAAGAAATCTAATGATTGAATAGAGCATTCGCACATGACGTCACTTGGAGGACAAAATCAACGTTGCTAAGGCTGTTGTTAGGGGCGGGAATAGAAGCAACCAATAGAAGCATTCGCACATGATGTCACTGGAAGACAAAAACAACTTTGCTAAGGCCGTTGTTAGGTCTGATCATGTGATTGAAAATGCTCTATTTAATTTATATTATTTTTTTCAACTAGTTGGTCCAACAATCAAAAAATTCAATTAAAGTTAGACAGTTAATTCACTTGCATAGTTTTATTTGTTTGGAGGAAACATTTGAAAATGATTGTAAATAATTTGAAATGATTTGAATGCAACCATTTGAACTGAATAAAATAAAATTGAATTTGAATGAAAATTTCATTTTGAAATTAAATGAAAATGAATTTGAAAGTAAATTTCGTTTTGAAATTAAATTAAAATGAATTTGAATGAAATTTTAGTTTTGAAATTAAAGGAAATTGAATTTGAATGAAATTTTAGTTCTAAAATTAAATGAAAATGAATATGAATGAAATTTTAGTTTTGAAATTAAAAAAATTAAATGAATTTCATTCGAAAATTGAATTTTCAAAACTGACTTTACTTATAGACCGGGAGCCAGCAACATATTTTGTCAGTCATTTCCTCTCAAACGATATTTGGTGGAAAATTTCAGGGAGTTGTATCATAAAGCCTGGTGAGCGTCAGCTGCTTGTCCGTGGGTGGGTTGAGCGGTGGGAGCCCCCAAAACACTCCCCCCCACACAAAAAAAATTAAAATTTTCAGTCATTTCCTCCCGGCTAAAACTTTGATACATTACAGTAGACCCAATATCTAGAAGAAAAAAATTCGTCAGCTGTAGGGCGGTGGAATAGACGTCAGCTGGTCGTTTTAACATTTGAAGCGTCTTCCTCAAAGATTCTTATCAATGAATGAAGCGGTTGGGTTTCCACAATACTTCAAGTTATGGCTAGTTTCATTGTGTTGTTTTTTTGTGGGGGGAGGGAGTGTTTGGGGGGCTCCCACCGCTCAACCCACCCACGGACAAGCAGCTGACGCTCACCAGGCTTTATGATACAACTCCCTGAAATTTTCCACCAAATATCGCTTGAGAGGAAATGACTGACAAAATATGTTGCTGGCTCCCGGTCTATAAACACTTTATAGAATATACAGGGTTATTACAATTAAACGGGGGTTGGTGAGTGTTAGTGAGCACGGGGCGGCAGCCCCCTAGTATAATTTTAATTTCATGTTTATAATCCAATGCATTATACTGACTCTTCTCTCTCTTGTATAGGCGAGAAGCCCCACAAGTGCGCGGTGTGCGGCAAGGCCTTCAGCCAGTCCTCCAACCTCATCACGCACAGCCGCAAGCACACGGGGTTCAAGCCCTTCGCGTGCGACGTGTGCGGGAGGGCCTTCCAGCGCAAAGTGGACCTCAGGCGGCACAAGGAGACGCAGCACGCCGACATACACCACCCCACAGTAATATAGGAGACTCTCCCCCTGCTATTTCTCTGCTATACTTTGGCCGGAGCGTCCTTAACTCCGGAGTACTGTGTCACACTCTATAGCTTGGCAGGAGTGTTACGTCAAACTCGACCGGGGTACTCTGCCACACTCCTCTAATTCTGCTACTTTGACCGGAGTACTAAGTCACACTCGGCCAGAGTACTTTGCCACACTCTTCTAATTCTGCTACTTTGGCCGGAGCATCCGCAACTCTTATGATGGGTACTGTGTCACACTCTAGCTTGGAGTACTCTATCTTGGACGGAGTACTAAGTCACACTCTCTACTTTGGCTGGAGTACTGCGTCCTCAACTCCGATGATTGCTCGGCCGGAGTATACTGTGTCACACTCTAGCTTGGACGGAGTACTACGTCCTACGTCACAATCTAGTTTGGACGGAGTACTGTGTCACATTCTTCTAATTCTGCTACTTTGGCCGACCGTCCTCAACTCTGATGATGGGTACTGTGTCACACTCTATCTTGGACGGAGTACTAAGTCACACTCTCTACTTTGGCTGGAGTACTGCGTCCTCAACTCCGATGATTGCTCGGCCGGAGTATACTGTGTCACACTCTAGCTTGGACGGAGTACTACGTCACAATCTAGTTTGGACGGAGTACTGTGTCACATTCTTCTAATTCTGCTACTTTGGCCGACCGTCCTCAACTCTGATGATGGGTACTGTGTCACACTCTAGCTCGGACGGAGTACTAAGTCACACTCTGTACTTTGGTCGGAGTACTGCGTCCTCAACTCTGATTGATCATGGGTTGGCCGGAGTACTACGCCACACTCTCTATACTATACTAGTCTGCAACGTTTCCTGACCCTATGAAAACTGAGCAAACAGAAAGCCTGTTGGGTTGCTACGAGGAGTTTTGGTACGAGATAAAAAGACGCTATATATACATGGGTTTGACAAACTAATCATATTTTCTAAATTGACTCAAAATTCAGACACCGCGATGGGAACAAACCATAGAGGAACTAACTGGGTTTGTTTTGTTTCTCCAAGGTCAAGTAACGCTGCAGACTAGTATAGTTTGACCGGAGGATTACGTGGCATACTCTGGGTCGACTATATCAAACTTAAAAGGAGTACTACGACAAGGACACGAGTTTTGCAATGTTTGAATCTTTTTGGCGGTGTACCACAAAGTTGAGAGATTTGTACAGATTACGGAGGAGTACCACAGGAGGTACTTTTCGGAACCACTTTCCATTTCTGCAAAAAGGGCTGAACTGGAAACTTACTGACTTTGCTGAAAGTTTACATTATTACTGCCTGACTCTGTGAAGTCAGTTTTCAATTTCAGATCCAATGTGCTGTTGTTTGTAAATCTTATCACTTAATTTTATCAAAAAAAAAAATGATTTTTTTTTTAAATCTAAAGAATCTGCTCCCAATGTTTAAAGGTGGTGGGGAACTTTTGTTGTCGAACATTGAATTGCCTTTCTGTGATCTCCTGTACATTTGTAAATTTGTTTTGACCTTAAGAAATGATCTCATGCAACATAAAAGTAGGAATTGAAGCCAGAACCACCACATACAAGTTTTACTCACATTTTAAGCTGCGCACAAGTTTGAGTCTCCATCTATTAGGTGTTTCAAAAGTCCGTTTCATAGTTTTAATTTGGAACCAACGTCTCCTAGGGTCGTAAAAGTAAGGTCTACCCCTAGGTAAGTGAGAATTCATTGAGAAGACTTACAGAAATCCATTGAACAATTTTTACGGATTTAAACGATTTAGAATTTTTTCTCCTTCTGAAGTTTTTTGGCTATATTTTGTCACGCGGAAGTTTCTCACTCAAACAAATGTCGCAACTTCAGTTGAAAGAAACATCTCCTACTCTTACGCAAAAAACAAGCATTAAGAGGTAAATGCCAAAAGCTTCTTAATAGCTTTTTAAAAAATTGCGTTACTGAAATCGAGTTTTTCATAAGTAAATAATGTAACGTAAAATTTTTTTAATTTAAAACATCCACGGAGAAAAAGTCATAAACTCTTCTAAAGCCAAACTCTTTAAATTAAGAAACTTATGAGAAGACTATAATTGCAGCATATTTCGCAAAAAGTGATTTTGCCATCTGTACCACATGCAATAACAATACCCGTTTTTATGATAATTATGAACTACATACCCTCTGCAAAGAAGAACTTCGGTTCAAAGCATCTGTTGATAAATACCAGGTGGTATCGCAGTCGGTCAATAGAAGTGAACTACTCCTTCTCAGGTTACGCTGTAAAAAAACTAAAGCGATTAGTTAAGCGACAGTATAACTTTTTCTAATCAAAAATCTTTTTCTAAAAATATCTGTCCAAAAAAGATTACGTTGAATTCACAATGTTGTTTTGTTCTTGTCCAAGAAATTTTTGGAGATGAGTAAAATTATGAATGAAGTTGTACAAATTTATAAATGAATTTATGAATGAATCACAAAGAAGGTAGTGATTTTACTATAAACAAAAAATAACCCTGATTTAAAAAAAAAACACAACGCCTCAAATATTATATACTCTCGAATATTTTTTTCACTCGGAAAAAGATGTGTTTTCTTTCCTTTTTTTATACTCGACAACAACGTTTCTTGAACCCAATCGGAAGGAGAAAAGGGGTAAACACAAAGCCTGTTGGGTTGCTAGGAGGAGTACGCAAATCGTGATTGAAAAGACACTATAGATACATGGGTTTAACTAAATAATCCTATTTTTAAATTGATGTTCTTCATTTCACTCAAAATTCAGACACCGCGACGGGAGCTATTTTGTGAATGACGTCATAGGGTCAACTAACGTTTCTGTCTGTACTAGACAGCATTTTAAGTTGCCACTATGACGTCACTAACAAACAGAGTAGTTCCCATCGCGGTGTCTGAATTTTGAGTGAACGTCAATTTAAAAAATAGGATTATTTAGTTAAACCCATGTATTAATAGTGCTTTTCAATCACGATTTGCGTACTCCTCCTAGCAACCCAACAGGCTTTGTGTTTACCCCTTTTCTCCTTCCGATTGGGTTCAAGAAACGTTGCTGTCGAGTATAGTATAGAACGTATTTATTATTCGAAGGTATTTAAAAGAAGGTGTCTGATCTAAGTGAAAATAAATTTCATCTAATAAGATAGAATCGTTTAATTTCTATCTAACCCACCTGTGTGGAGCATTGTACATAGTTTCGCCGGTGACGCTTTTGCACATAATATGTTATATTGAAGTTCCTATAATACGCTAACACACGCTTCATCATCATTACTGTCTGCCTGTCTGTTATTACTTTACATGTTTGTTTGTTTTTGTCGCGACAAAAAGTGGAAAAGTCCCATTTCATCATGCATCTATATCATGCTGATTTATCTTCTTATTTTAAGGGCCCATTCATAGATAACATCACTTTATAAACTTTTCAATGAATTGTAATTGTAGTACGACATTGTATTAGGAGAGCCCATGATGCCAAATGTGGATTTACTCGAGCGAGTCAGATAAACATAGGGGGGGGGGGTGCCTTGCACGCTTTTGAGTTAACTCCACCAAATATAAGAGCTCTATGTAGGGGGTTTGTCTAGAGCAGACATGGGCAAACTTTTTAAGGGGAGGGCCAGATAAAATAAAAAATTATCTAGGCGGGCCAGAAATATAAAATTTAACAAAAAAAAATATGAGTGATAATTTTTAGAGTTGATTTTTACATCACACACAACTTATATTATATGCTACAATGGTAAAAAATTAGGAGAAAAAGATACAAAATTGATTTTTCTTTAGAAGAGTAGGAAGGCGTATGTGACAGATGAAACTGTGATACTGAGCTTCTAAAAGTTTTTCATAGAATTTTGTCCAATGTGTAATTGTAGGGGTTATTCAAAACCATGCCGCGGGCCGCATTGACTCGTCAGAAGGGCCGCACTTGGCCCGCGGGCCGTACTTTGCCCATGACTGTATCCCGTCAGATATGTAAAAACAACTACTAGTTACATACTCGAGCGCGTCAGATTGGCTACAAAGACAGTAAACAACTAGTTGAGACTAGTTTCCTTGGCTACTAGTCTGTAAACATTTTGTTTCTTACATTCTCCTCGAAAAGAGAGATAGAGTCTTACCGGTCTTACTTTACTTTGTAACCCTTTCCACTCCCTAACGTCACGCTCAAATATTCAGATTATGAAAATGTACATTTTTTAGCTGGTAACTAACCTACCATATCTTTATCTGAGGCACACGAGTATGTCCATGTAACTAGCTTTAATTTTACAAATCTAACGGGGTGTTCTAGACAAACCCCCCTACACAGAGGGCTTATATTTGGTGGAGTTACTCAAAAGCGTGCAAAGGTATCCCCCCTATGTTTATCTGACGGCTCGAGTAAATCCCCAAAAACACTCTGGGCTCCCCTACTATTTGTGATGCTTTTTGTTTTGTTCCTGTGACTTTTCCACTTAAAGAGTACCGCAAATTGGAGTGAATAAAAATCACATGATATGACATTCTTGTAAACACTGAGGAAAACCTTTTTTCAGTTCTACGAAAAGAAATTATAATAATTTAAGTCAACAATAACTTCTTAGATTTTTCTCTTACTTAGCTTACATGTTCTGTGATATATTCACTTCATTTTGCTCCTTGAAACAGGGCTGGTAAATGAATCTAACCTTTAATCTCAGAATGCGTGATTTAGAACTACGTTTTCGTACATTCCGGAACAAAACCGTAACCTGAACCTAACATAGTTTTTATTTCTGGAAAGAAACTGTAATAAAGTGACCATGATAAATTTACGTTCCGGAACAAAATTAAATTATTTTTAGCGTGTATCTTTGTTTCGGAACATCTATACTTGATACTGAATACTCTTCCAGAACAAGACCAACTACTATATTATTTCTTTCCTTTGACCTCAGCTAGCCCTGTTTCGGAACCTGTTTCATTATTCGTTTTTGTACAGAAGACGCAGCGCTAGACGAAATCCGATTGGATGGACTGATTTGTATTGTAAATCGCATGTACATAGAATGACTTCTTGCTATGAAAAAAAAACATTATTATAATTATTGTTATTTGAAAGTAATAAATATATGTCGTTCCATAAAAATGTCTCTCTCTCATTTCTGTTCCATAAATGCCTCTTTTTGCCATTATATTCAAAACGACTAGTGTTGCTAGATTAAGCTGCCCAAGTCGCAGCCATGGTTATGTAGTAACATCGCAAATATTGATAAAAGTTGGAAATTTTATGGAACTTTTAATTATTACAAAAGAAAGGTAAAAACACATTCTAAATAAAACTATTTGAATAAAATGAAATGCGATGATTTGACCTTTTTCATCATAGGAGAAACTATATTGTCCAGCAAAAGCCTATAAAGGACAATAAAGTCAACATTAATCGATATTTGTCTATTTCTAGAGATTTCTAGGACTGGGATTATTATTATTTTTATTATAATTACTAGCTGGTTTGACCCGGCAAAGCCGCGTCTTACCAGCTAGATTACGCTCCTTTGGTGCTGATGCGAGCTTTGCTCGTTACTGCCACACGCTTGCAGCGCAGTTATATTTTTACAATTTATTACTTTTTTAAGCTGCATCGTTAGCGCTAAACTGTTCACTATTTTCAATCAAATTATAGGTTTTTCTAACCACAACTAATTTATTCTTATGCGTCATCTGAAGAGAAAGAAGTAATACTTTAATTAAACCTGTACCAGTATTTTTTTTTATAAATTTAGTAAAACGTCAAAACATTGAAGTTTGATAATTTCAAAGTAGATTTTCTTCGCGCTGTTTAAAAGACGTTTTGCCTGTGTTGGTAAAAATATTAACTGAAAACAATGGGGCAAATTGAAAAAAGTTTCTAATTTAAAAATGGAATGCTTTGAAGGAACGTGATACATTTTTGGCTCATCTAGGGTTGTAAATCTTTCGATCAAGACCGAGTTTGTCCAAATCGGTTCAGGGGTTCGGGCTGGCGGCCGGCCGAACGGAACCTCCCCATAAAGATAACATGGGGGCAAAACGAAAAAAACGTATAATTTAAAAATGGAAGGTTTTGGAGGAACGTGTTATATTATTGGCTCATCTAGGGGTGGAAAGCTTTCGATCAAGACCGAGTTTGCCCAAATCGGTACGGGGGTGCGGCCTGGCGGCCGGCCGAAAGAAAAACCAAATTATTTTAATATATAAGATAGTAAATTATTTTTTCCACTGCGAGTTCGCCCACAGCATATAAGATAGTAAATTATTTTTTCCACTGCGAGTTCGCCCACAGCAGATTCATGATTTTTTGCAGCCACATATAACGTCTTAGATATGAAATTTTGCACCTCTTCGATTCTTTTTTCGAATTATTATTATTATTGGTGAGTTAAGAAAGGAACATTCCAGCATGAGTTCTATTTGGGGTAAGGATAGGTGTTTCTTACAACAGAAATTTACAGAAATCGCCGTCCTGTTTCAAAAGTTGTTATTCGGAAAGGAGATTTTCCCTAAAAAATGATAATCTACTCTTCATTAATAAAAATCTCCCCCACCCTCATATTTTTAAAAGTAGCAGTAAAAAAAATTATCGGATTTCAACGCATTTTTGAATCAAAATAATAATCAATTTCAATCCTCGGTGAAATCCTTAATAACCCGTAACAGGTGAGGTGAAAAAATGGAACATACCAGGGGACGTGGGGTCTCATAGACCGCGCAACATTTTATTTTTAAAAAATTTTCTAATTAAGATATGATTCTGATATTTCAGTACATTGTTCTTGGAGCATTTATCTCTTCATAGAAAAATATTTGTTAACTTTATGATAGAATAAAAGTTTTCACAGACAATTTTCCAACAGCCTTAAATTTTTCAATAGAAACCACATAGTGCAGTGAATTCTTTATAATTTAAAATAAAACGCATCTATAATGAATTAACTGTTTTGTTCTTATTATTTAATATGTAATGCAAGTTTTAATTGGAAAAAATTCATTGTAGAACAATACAAAAAAATTTTGACACTGCCTGAAGTATCAGTTTTTTACCAGTGTTTTAGAAGCTAAAATTTAGAATTTTTCACAGAAATCTTATTCACAGTTACCTTTACCACTCTAAAATCACTCCCAACTTCATATAATTTTTTTCAACACTTCCGCATAACCAGGATTAAAAGGATAAATTAATCTCCGCGGACGGAGCTTCGAAGAAATGCGTACTAACTCTGGACAAAAACCGCTACACTGAGTGGGACCTGAGGTCTGCAGGACCGCGTGGGAAAGATTTGTGGAATTTCGTACGGATGCACTTGGAAAAACTTGCTGATAAGAAGGGGTCAGTCTCGAGGTCACGTAAGGGGAAGGTACTAGAAAATTCTATTCAATTCGACCCAGCATGTGGTAGGGGGGAGGGGAGGAAAATGTTGCGCGGTCTGTGAGACGTCACGTCCCCTGCTACGGGATAAACTCGATACCTATACATTCCCCCAACTCAATTTCAAAATTTTACTACATCGGCAATGCAATAAGCCAACATGTTCTTGATCCAAATTTAGAAAAGAAAAATATCAACTCAAATCACTCCCGAATGTAATATTAAAGCTAAAAATATCGTACATAAACTGGTGAGTATCAAGACAGCAGTGATCTTGAGAACTCGTCTAAATTATCGCTCAAAAGTAATTTTTTTTAATCGAAACTCTAGAGCATTTTCAACCACATGACTCGGACCTAACAACGGCCTTAGGAACAGTTAAAGGCCCTACAGAAGGTTAACAGTTACATAAAATAACTGGTCGAGCAATTCTTCTATTAGAGCATTTGCAATCACAAGACTCCACCCATAACAACCGCCTTAGCAACAGATACCACCGTCCCTAACAACGGCCTTAGCAACAGTTAAATGCCCTACAAAAGATTAACAGTTAAAAGAAACTATTAAATTACATATCTTTGAGAAACATATCTTTGACATACATATTAAATTACATATCTTTGAGAAATTACATATCTTTTCACAAATCTGATATTGCTGAGTTCTCTCCAGTACTACACGTTTCAAAGGATTTTTGATCGATTTAGACCAATTTTATTTTAGATATTTCGGTTTATTTACATATCTAAGCTATAAATACATATTTTTACTACATATTCTTCATCCATTTTTTTCCAATTATAATCACTGTTTTTTTTTTCTGAATTTTAATTTTCTTATGAAGTAACATATCTAAAAAAATCTAGTCGAAATTTAGCGAACCCAATGCAAAGTTGAGCTATCGAACATAGCGTAATTCAGGAATGTCAATTGGAAAGTTTCAGTTTCCTGTTTTGGTCAAGAGGAACCTTTACGTATGTAAATGAATTTAAAGGGATGTTTAGAATTAAAGTGTTAAAAACCAGATTTTAAGTGTAAGATTTAAAAGGATAGAATTATAAGTAAAAAATTATAACTAAATTAAAGTTTACTATGCGTATTAATTATTGTAAAATCCATACTTAACAATACATTTTTAAAAAATTAAGTTGTAAAACATTTTAGCCCTTTTAAAAGTAGGTACTAGTAAGAGCTAAGAAAGGAATCGAATAAGCTTACGATAAAAAAAAATAATTTCTTATACAAGTCTGGCAACACTCTATACACATATACTTTTCAACAACAAGAAATCCTCATTTTTTTGGTACTGGTTATTTCCACGAAAGTAACAACTCAACTCTAACTAATCCGGTTACTTCTGAAAAAATTACAAGTTAAATAAAAGCAAAATACTCAAATGTAGCAGCCTGGGATCGAACCGGAGACCATTATGTTACTAGACGCACACTCTACAAATAGGCCATCGGTGCTGATGCCAGGATTGATAAATAACATAATTTTAATGTTATAAAACACGTAACAACAAACTCCTATTATTGCGCATGATTCAACCTTCGTAAAAATAACCGCTTCGAAAAAATAATTTCATAATCCACAAGTCTGGTAAACAACAGATACTTTTCAACAACAAGAAATCCTCATTTTTTTCCCTAGGTTGGTCTCGTAACGCTGAATGCAATCAATGTGAGAAAGGATTCAACAATCTTCTTAAAAATCCCAGGAAAAACAATCTATCCCTTCACAAAGGAACTAGATTGTTTTGAAAATTAAAGAGATGCCACATAAGCAGAAGAAAGATTACGTTTTTCTACTCCCGCACCAACCTTTAAAAAAAAAAGTGTTATTTTTATCAGCATTTCAATTTGCTTCGAGTGAGTTCTTCTTTACCCCCCTTGTGAAAAACCGTATCGATAGAAAGTTCACAACAAAAATATGACTAGGAAAGTATTCGCTTTCAAGAAGACGCTTTTTTTAAATTAAAAGAATACTGGCTTCTCAAAAAAATAGTGTCGATGTTTTTTTTCTTTAAGTTCTACTCTAGATAAAGTAAAGTGCTAAATATTGCCCAGATGAAGCTTTCTAATTTTTTTCTTCTGAATTTCTTAAACTAGTTCATAAAAATGAAAAAATTATGATCATTGAAAAATCCTTCCCCGATCATCATTTTTCTAAATACCATTACACTAAAACTAAGGGAACTCCATTTTTTGGCTTAAATATTCATATTGCACGCTTTAAAACTCACCCCACGGTCGACCACAAGTGGTCCGATTTCTATCAAATTTATGGTGTATGTAGTTTGTTTCGTTAAACGGGCTTTGGGAAAAACGTCCTTTTGTAACGTTCTCGCACTACATTAGGTCCTAGCTCTTTAACGGTCTATCTGCGCCCCCCCCATTCATATTCGAAATATGCTTGTCTAGGTCCCCTCTACCTCCCCACCAAATATTGATGATGAATTCTGAATCACCCTGTATGATAAAAACTCTTCGTAGTAGTAACATAATCTGGAATGAAAATATGTGGACATTTTGGGCGAAATTTTGATGAAAATAATATAGACATTGTACTTAGAGAGGGTCTAAGCAAAGAGTGAACCTATGAATTGTGAGCCAGAGTGTGGAGGACGGCCCCTCGCATTATCGGCTGCGCTGTGTCCATTCCCTGATCGATTCCCCTTTTGCTGTATCCGTCCGCAGCGCCCCTGGGGGCAGGGAGGCCAAACAATCAGCGCCCCCCTCCCCACCGCCCCGAGCTCTCGCCAAATCTCGCCCGGGAAATCCGGTTACGTAAACTCTTCCTACTCCTACTCCTCCGTTAATTTGGCGACTTTTTTACTTCTTCTTCGACCTTCTTTTGTGGGAGCTAGACTACCTGTATTTTCTGGGGTAGATAAGTCGCACTTCGTGTAATTGATTTCGAAGTTAAATGGGAAATTTCTAGGGTCACTGAATTCGTACTATACTCGACTGCAACGTTTCCTGAACCCAGTACGACACTACTACGTGGAAGGAGAAAATGAGTAAACACAAAGCCTGTTGCTAAGAGTTGCCTGTTGGGTTGATAAAAAGACGCTACAGAACATATGTTATACACAAAGTGATTAATCGGGCATTATTAATAATGCCCGAAGTGGAGGCGGGCAAAGTGATAAATTTCATTCATAAATTCCACTGAATTTATCACATTGCTCGGGCATTATTAATAATGTCCGGATTTATCACATTGCCCGTAACGCGTAACATATACACGGGTTTAACAAAATAAACATAATTCTAAATTGACGTTCTTCATTTCACTCAAAATTCAGACACCGCGATGGGAACTACTTTGTTTGTAAGGGATGTCATAGGGTAAGGGTCAACTCCTCTAAACCTAAGGAAGGTCTAAGAGAAATCCGGTTACGTAAACTCTCCTCCTACTCCATTAATTTGGCGACTTTTTTATTTCTTCTTCGACCTTCTTTTCTGTTGGGGTAGATGAGATTTTTCAGATTTTCCCCTTTAAACTAGTGCTTTATATCATTTTGAAACCTCCTCTTCGGTTAACATTCAAAGGGAACTGCTGAATTTACAAGGAAAAGACACTGTATAAAATACGTCATATTTTTGGAGGGGGATTGGGGGTTCTCCCCAAGAAAAAGTTTTGAAATTTGCCGAATTTTCAAGGAAAAGCACACTATAAAAATTGATGTGAAATTTCGGTAGGGGTTTGAACCCCTAGAACCCCCCCCCCCTTGGATACGGCCCTGAGGAGGAGGGAGAATTGTAGGGCAGTTGAGTGTCGGGCAAATGAACGAATCCCGTTGATGATAAAGGCTGTGATACTGGTGGACTCAAGCTCCGCCATCCAGGGCGTTATCGGTAATCAGTGTAAAGAAACTCCAACCATATCGAGGATAAGAAGCAGTATTCGGACCCTCTTCAGCTTGAATAAAGTCATAGTGTTCCAGTGGATTCCCTCACATGTGGGAATTGAGGGAAACGAGAAAGCAGACGCCCTCGCCAAAATTGGCACCGAACTCCCGCAGGAGAGCTTACCGATACCCACTGAAACCCTAAAGAAAGTTGCCCAGAGAAAAGTACAGGAACTTCAAAATGACATTCATGTCGATCGCTCTAGAGGAAAAACATGGGAAGACATTCAAAAAGACTGGCCTAAATTCTGTCAAAGACCAAGAAAGGAAGCGGTGGCTTTCTTCAGAATCAAAACAGGCCACGACTGGCTTGCAAAGCAACTACAAAGACTGGGTTTCCTCAACTCTAGGGACTGTCATATCTGTGGAGAGGGCACTCTGAATGCAGCCCATCTTATTTCATGTGTAAAGGACTAAACAAAGATGCCCAACTGAGGGGCGACCAGTGTCAACTATATACTGGGAAGCCAGGACTCATCTCTTTGAACTCCAGCATAATGTTCCTGCTTGAGACTCTGTTCATGTTTTCTCTTGTATTCCTTTATATGTTAACCCAGACTCTTTTTCTGTATGTATTTGCCATTTTCAATGGATTAATATTTATTCCAATAAAGCCATATTTAAAAAAAAAAAAAAAAACTGATTGACAACTGTTGACCGGCAACTGATTGACGGGATTTCGAACCAGACCATATCATCATTTGGACTGTTAATTGGCGTCGAAAGGTGATCCGAAAAGAGTGCCCTCCCATTTGGAGCCTTGCTGGATCCACGCCAATCCTATCCCTTGCTATTGCTATTGCAAGATTAGACCTAGAAGTTGTGTTCCCTGCCGAAATACTCTTATCACAGTGAAACGGGTTCTACAGGCACATCTATGCAGTGCAGTGAAGACACTACTTAAGGCCCAGAACGTCACAGAGGGTTTTCAACTAATTTCGCGTGCCACATTCTAAAAACTTTCGAGACCATTTTGACCAGGGTTTGAGGTTGAAAATTATGAAGATCAAATCGGAACTCAAAATCGGATAAAAAATTTTTTCGCCACTTTTAAAAATCAGGCAGCGTTTTTCAACAAAAACGGATCATCGTTTGACGATCGGAAAAGAAAATCTCGCATCGTAATCATTACTGGTGATCAGAATTTTAATGATTATATATGTGATCATTATTTTCCGAGTTTTCACCATTTAGTGATGTGAAAGATCGCCAACGGAGAGATACCTCGATTGCTCTGAAAAATGCTGAAGAGAAATCCTGTCTTTGAAAAATTAGATCGGCGAGGTGTGAACGATATGTTTTGGAGCTGTTTGAGTTTCAT
Organism: Tetragnatha montana; assembly: GCA_963680715.1. Classification (NCBI taxonomy): domain Eukaryota; kingdom Metazoa; phylum Arthropoda; class Arachnida; order Araneae; family Tetragnathidae; genus Tetragnatha; species Tetragnatha montana. The sequence continues at coordinate 11,665 of CAVMFQ010000033.1, read as the reverse complement.
GTTTTGATCGAAATATTTTTCATCATGAATTAATGATTATTATATCAGAGTTAAACCGTATAGAGCATTTTCAATCACATGACTCGGACCTAACAACGGCCTTAGCAACAAAAGATGTTACAGTTTTTTGCCCTACAGAGGTTAACAGTTACAGAAAATGACTAGCCGTGGAATTCTTCTATTGGAGCATTTGCAATCCGTGATCTCATACCTAAAAACCGCCTTAGCAACAGATGAACAACGGCTTTAGCAACAGTTAAAAGCCCTACAGAAGATACACAGTTAAAAGAAAATAACCGGTTGTGACGTCACCTGAAAACACTCTATAAAACTCAGAATCAGATCACTAGTTTTATGCCTCAAAACAGGCCCGATTTTTAAGATACTACTCGAAAATTTAATCATGAAAACAGGTTTTGGTGATCAAGCGTGATCATTTAATTCAAACTCTGATTTTGACTGAATGAAATAATTATGATAAAAAAAGAATAAATTATATACAAAAAGAATGAATTAGTTGAATTATACAGTCACTTACATGGATCAAGTATGATCCCAGGTGACTATAAACTTTTGTATTTGTTCGTTTGTTATGTATGTGATAAATAAGTAAATAAAAGATTTCAAAAGTTGATAAATTAGTTATGGAAAATGTAACGATCACAATAAAACCAATTCAGACAAAATAACATAAAACTCAACTTACCCACGAAATTCTTGACTTTCGATGTTGCTTTTTGTTCTTGGGAAACCTGATGAAGAAGAAACGATTTCGTAAAGGGGTTTAAGAATATATGGGCCACTAATATTTTAATGCTTTTCATTAAATAAATTATTGGTGACTTCAACAACATAAATTTTTTTGAGTTAAAAATGGCTATAGGAAGTATAAATTTTAAATTATAGAAACACTAAAAGTACCGTATATTTCCACGTATAAGTCAAGAATACGCTTTCTATTCGAAAAATTGACCAAAAATTCAAAACCCAAGTATAAAAGCCCAGTTAAAATTTACCTTCAGTCCCATGAATCCCCCTTTTTCCGAGAACTCTGATTCAGACTGACGTAGATTCATGTGATTGTCACATTACCATTCTTATTTATGTAACTTTTCGCATTCAAAGTGGTGCTAAAATAAATTTCCCACCTACTTTTACTTTCAGTGTTTTCTTTTACTAATTTGTTTCTATTTTATGTATTGGCGTAAAGACCCCAGCCGATATGTTCTATGAATATGATCCGCTATGAATGGAGCTATGAATACGGAGAAGTAGCGCCCCTGATAAGAAATTTGCAGATAAAATAAGATTTGAAGTATAAAATCCTTCCTTTCTTTCAATTTCCCAAAAAGTTAATTTAACCTATTATATTCTGAGATAGAAATTTTTGAAACTTCGTTTTGGCGCGAAAACAGAAACACTGTGCGCTGTGACGTCACATCCAATAGAATCCCGTTTTCAGATCATTGAAAAACTGTAAAAACACTAGTTTCGAGTGCGCTGTGATTCATATAGAGTGTTTTCAGGTGACGTACAACCGGTTATTTTCTTTTTACTGTGTACCTTCTGTAGGGCTTTCAACTGTTGCTACGGCGGTTTTTAGGTATGGGGTCACGTGATTGCAAATGCTCCAATAGAAGAATTCCACGGCTAGTCATTTTCTGTAACTGTTAACCTCTGTAGGGCAAAAAACTGTAACAACCTTCTGTTGCTAAGGCCGTTGTTAGGTCCGAGTCATGTGATTGAAAATGCTCTATCCCGTTTTTTTATCACGTTTTTGCAAAAATAAAATTGAATTTTAAATTATTTAAAACATGAAATTAAAAATCTGATATTTGAGAGTTTTAAACTATAACGCATCAAAAAAGTGTAAAATTAAGCAAATCCCACACTTATGCAAATACCTCAATGTCAGACTGACCAAAAGTCAAGCGCAAAAATATCCTTAAAAGTTGAACCGACCGATTGAAGAAAAAAAAATCAATTGATTAAATTCCAAACGCGAGTCTCACGTGGGATCGGACCAATTTTCCAAAGGGGGGGAGGGAGTTTAAAATATGGCGCGTAAAAACCGTATTTCCTCTCGGGAATCAAAAAAAGCGAAAGCACTGTATTAAATATGTTACAGGGGTCCTCGAATGGGGGGGACTATATCCCCACAGGGGTGTTTCTTTCAAGGGGGGATGTGGATCCAGATGATTAAACTCGTGGATCAGATATACCACCGCGATTCTCACACACACTAGCATTTAGGTCCATTTATTAGTATTCATACTGAGAAAAACTACAAGACTAAAAAACGACACATATAGAATAACATTATACACTCGACAGCAACGTTTCCTGACCCTATGACGTCACTAATAAACAGTTCAGACCCTTACCTTTACCTTTTGAGAAAAATGTCAAAATGTGTTTTTTTAGTATCACTCACGATCCCCTTTTAGTACTGCTGGGGGGTCTGGGAGCCCTCCCCCAGGAGAATTTTGAAATTCGACCTGTAAAAGTAGGTTTTTAACTCATTTTTAGTATTTTTTTTAGGTCCAAGGGGGGCACTTATTTGTTAGGCCCAATCTCCCGCCTGTCACTGCTTTATAGGTACTCACCGGCAGGGCCGGATTTAGCATTAGGCCCGGGCCTAGGGGCCCCTAAATTTGGGGGCCTCCTAATTTTAAAAAGTTAACAAAAATTACTAGTATAAATAACTTTTTATACTCTCTAGAATGATATTTCATTACTTTTTTTTAAACTGAAAAAAAAAAATCCAAACCCTTTAACAATGTAAAAAATGCAAAAGATAACCGAGAACGTGTCTGACCCTGACCCCCTGAGGATAGTGAATTTTCACACTAATCAAACAATAGTTTTCAAGCATCTACATTCATATAGCATAAAGTATGGGGCCCCCTTCCTGCAAGTTGGGCCTAGTGTTCCAAATTTTCTAAATCGGGCCCTGCTCACCTGATTTCTGCAACCGAACGCAAAACTGGAAACGTCCCCTCAGAGACCGAAACACTCATGCCCCATGGATACAGTAGCCGCATATGCAAATAGTACAAATCCGCAACGTATGGCTGTATAGAGACTATAGAGGGCGGAAAATCGAGTTAGGTGGGGGCCCGCTCTAATGAAATCACGGAGGAGGGGGGGCCTGGCCGCCTACTAATCACTCATTAGGCGGCCCGGTGTGATTTGGAGGGCGCTGTTTGTCTTAAGTGATTGGTCCATCCGGCCCCCACCGCACAAATCGGCCCGAGGGCATCTCTTTCCCCAATGGGAGGTGTATCATAGGGGGCGCTTCGGTATGACACACCGACGTGGAGAAGTCTGTAGCTGGGATGCAGTAGAGGTGGGCAAGTACGCTACTTTTTTAAAAGGTTTACGTTTGTTGAGAAAAAGTAACAGCTAAAAAAAAGCACTGTTGAGATAAATGCTACATGCCGCGATCCCTCGTTATTTCAATAACTGCTATTGCTACATTTAGTTAGACGATTCTCATTGGTCAGCGCAATATTAATTCTAATTAAGATGCAAATTCTACCTAAAATTTATTAGAAAGCTACATTAGACCTATTAAAAATGCGTGAGAGAGGCTGAGGAGTAATTTTGGGCCCTTACCGAAATAAATTTCTACCTATACCTAATAAGTAACTGATCTCACCAATACATTTTCAATATCTTAATTATTGTCACTATATCACCTATACTTGCATTTATAAATGTACGAGGGTTGTTTTTTTTTCAACTTCCGTTTTGCTCCTGAAAAAAAAGTAGTTGGAATTTCGAAATAATTTTGGTACTGGTAGTTAGGTACATCCTTCAGGATCAATTTACATCTTTACTGCATAAAAATCGGACATTTTTTCTATTAGTTATCGAATTTAAAAGCGCGCTCCTCGAACTTTTTTCCCGCCAACCCATAGAGAATTTCACTTTCTTCTTCGCGCGACCGCTCCTTTCGCCCAGCATTTAACATTAAACAATGGGTGAGCAGGTGAAAATTGCAGGAGGGGAAAGCGAAATTCTCTATGGACTGGCGGGAAATAAGTTCGAGGAGCGCGCTTGTAAATTCGATAACTAACATAAAAAATGTCCGATTTTTATGCAGTAAAGATGCAAATAGATCCTGAAGAATGTACCTAACTACCAGTACCAAAATTATTTCGAAATTCCTACTACTTTTTTTTCAGGAGCAAAACGGAAGTTGAAAAAAAAACAACCCTCGTAGTATAATTCAGACGAAGAAATAAAGTATCAATTAATTTTTTTTTACTTAAATTTTTTTGGGACTTTGTGAGATTATTAAAATGACAGTAGTGCGTCATTTCGAGTAATTCATAGTTCTCAGTTTCGAGTAATTTTTTTAACGGCACCTGTTTAATTCCTATGGAGAAGGCATTCTTGAGACAGCTCTTAAAGGTTAATTTTAAAAAATATATAAATACTATATTTAACTTAGGAAACTGTCACACTAAGCAAAGGATCTAAAAACCTCCCAAATCTAAATACCCATTTTATACTTTTCAACTTATGTCACTGTCATTCTGAGCATCTTATATCCTAAAATTTTATATGCGGCCCGCGGGAGTATTGTGGTTTTCCAAAGTGGCCCTCAAAATCATTTGGGTTGGCCATCCCTGTCCTAGAAGCAAAAGGATAATAGTCATGCTTTTTGGTACACGATGTCCAAAGCTCTCTCTAGAGATAATGACTGCACGTGTGGAGGGGATTCATGAGCCGATACATCGATTAGACGAGGAGTGTCCAATAGGGGGAATTAGTGCTTCCTGTCCTTATGTCATTCATTGGAAATCAAAAGGACACATTCTTTTCTAGGTTTTCGTTCGAGTTTTCTATGGTCATCACTTTTTTATAGTAGACTTATCATGTTTCTAAAAAGCTTAAAAGGAGTTTATTAGAAAAGGAAATGATTATGTATAAATAGAACACTTTAAATTTAGTTTTCTTGAAAATTAATAGAAGAATACTTAATGGAATGACATAAAATGAAGTGTAAAATAGTTTGATTTCAAACTTTTAAAAAAATTAAATTTATCTTTTTAGAATTAGATGACCAGTGCAAATTTATGATGACACGCAGCAGTAGTGTCCAAAACGTGGCGTATTAGATGAAAAATAGTGGCACGTCACTCAGTTAACTAATTTAATAAATAGCATCAATAAATTCGAAATTAAATTGAAACTGTTATTCCTCAATAAGAAAACGATGATTTGAGTTAAGGACAATGGTTAAAGATCAGAGTGAATGTGCTAATAATAGCAGAAATATGATTTTTGCTGACAAATCATTAATTTATTTTTATTTTGGACCTTTTGAGTGTCACCAAAAAGGTTCCAAAACCGATTCAAGCATCTATAAGGGTCCAATTCCAAAATGGAGTATCAAAATATGAGGTGAAACACTATTTTTAGGGAAATTTACAAACATTTTCTGAAGCAAGACCCCTCTTTAAGTAAAAGATATGGGTCAAAAATTTATAAATCCTCTGAAATTTCTGAAAAAAAGTAGTATAATTATACCTTCACAATATGTAAATAACCTTCGTCCCTCTCTCCACGGGAAAGTTCCATATTAAAGACTCCCCCCCCGAAAAATATACTATTATGGATAAAAAGGAGTACTTTGCAGCCCGCCATAACTTGACTTGTGATTTCGATTCGGAAGTTGGAACCCCGCTGTAATCTAGAACAAAGCTATAGGTGGGAATAACGCTAAGTGGTCGTGCTTCCAGCAGGGCTCCGTTTGACCTCGTCTCAGCGGAAGTTCAGGAATTATTAATAAACCTGTTGAAGAGCAGGTGGAAACGCCCTTATTTTCCGGACGATTGCCACCGACAGCTTCAAATAACCACTGAAGCTCACAATATCTCTAATTAAATAGCGTTTGTAATCTCCGACTATCTCTATTTGGTAATAGGGGAGAGTGGCACACCTTGGGACACTTTTTATTAAATTATTTTCCATACAATGAGGGAATTTCACGGTTTTTTTTTAATTTTATTATGATAGAGGAAGAAAATCCATGAAAAATGGCGTAAAAATTATTGAAATCGGAAAACTATTCCCCATGATATCAATTTTTAAAATGTCGTTTCCAGTATCGGCGGGAAAAACAGTAATTTCGTTATGGCTGCTGTGTGACGTCACAGCGCTTGGACCCACTTGGACCCGCTATGTTATAGAGCATTTTCAATCACATGACTCGGACCTAACAACGGCCTTAGCAACAGAAGATGTTACAGTTTTTTGCCCTACAGAGGTTAACAGTTACAGAAAATGACTAGCCGTGGAATTCTTCTATTGGAGGATTTGCAATCACGTGATCCCATACCTAAAAACGCCTTAGCAACAGATAAACAACGGCCTTAGCAACAGTTAAAAGCCCTACAGAAGATACACAGTTAAAAGAAAATAATCGGTTGTGACGTCACCTGAAAACACTCTATTGTATGCTTATCTTGCTTCATTCTGCTATTCTTCACAAAGTTTTAACTAAAAAAACTATGATATTTTAAAGACAAATACAAATATTTTTTATTAAAAGATTGGCATTTTGTTTTTCAAAAAATATTAATTGGTTTTGGAATTATTAGGATTCAAAGTTTTAATTTTTTCTTTTTCTGGCCGTTCACTAGAGAAACAGACGCGTTTTATGCGTGTTTTGGTTTTATGATAAGATTAAACTAGTCTGATTTCTTTCATTTCACTAGTTTCGACGGTGCTGTGACGTCAAATCCCGTTTTTTGATCACATGACTTTACTAGTGTTTTGGCAAAAATAAAATCGAATTTTAAGTTATTTAAAACATATTTTTGAACTTTAAAATCTGATATTTGAGAGTTTTAAACTATAACGTATCAAAAAAGTGTAAAATTAAGCAAATCCCTCACCTATGCAATTCCCTCATTGTATTAGAGTAGAGGAGAGTGGGACACTCTTAGAAGGAAAAGTTCTCAGGCTGAACTCACAAAAACGGACGAAAATTTTACAGGGCATATAAGAAGATGACTCAAAACAGTTACTGTGAAAAATTTAGATGCGGAATTTCATTAGGAGAGGAGTAAATTAATATCGAAAATTGGGTTCCGAGTTTCCGAATCCATGCATTTGAAGTGAAATTTAACTGTTTTACTCTGCATTTCTCGCCTAGTAGGTTTGCATTTGGCGTTAAAAATGATGACTTTTAAGAATTTTTTACAGTTTTTCTACTGTGATTCCGCAGCTAATTTTTTCCACAGTATGTGTTTTGAGTAATCTCTTAACCCCTGTAAAATTTTCATCCATTTCCGTGAGTTAAGCCGGAGAACGTTTCCTTTGTCAGCAGCAACTTGTGCGCGGCCCCTGCAGAGAGCTTGTTTGCCGAATAACTCTTATAGCAGTGAAGCGGGTTCTACAGGCACACCTATCCAGTGCAGTGAAGACACTATTCCTTTAAGGGACTATTTAAGGCCCCAATGGTCAGAACATATCCACAGTTGGGTTTTCAACTAATATACCCGACAGCAACGTTTCCTGAACCCAGAAAGCGGAAGAAGAAAATGGGTAAACACAAAGCCTTTTGGGTTGCTAGGAGGAGTTTCGGTACGCAAATCGTGATTGAAAAGCACTATATATTTGTTCCGGCAAAGTGATAAATACGGGCATTATTATATAATGCCCGGAGGGGAGGCGGGCCAAGTGATCAATTTCATTCATAAATGCCATTCAATTTATCACATTGCCAGCCTCACATTGGGCATTATTAATAATGCCCGGATTAATAACAAAATAATCCTATTCTTAAATTGAGGTTCACTCAAAACTCAGACACCGCTACGGAAACTACTTTGTTGGTGACATCAAAGGGTCAAGTAACGTTGCTGTCGAGTAGATTCTTAACTGCAACTTGTGTCCGGCCCCTCCTGCGGTCACGGCGGCGATGCCAAACAAGCCCTGACCCTCTGTGGCGAGAGGGGTGTTGACAGTGACAAGTGGCGCCGCAATCCAATTGGATCCCACTCCAATGCCACCAGACTCACCAAGCAGACCCCCCCCCTTGAGCGCAAGAAGCAGGGAGATCGAGGGGGCAGTTTGAAGGTTGTTTTTCCCGTTTGATAGCAGAGAAATCCAAGAGAGGAATCTTGGGTCAAATGGAGCATAAGATGAAGGGTGGAGGATTTTTGAATTGGCTGGTGTTTTTTATAGGCAGGTGGGTTTTTTTTCAAACTTTCTGAATTGAATCGTCAGTTTGAAAAAGGGAAAAAGTAAAAAAAGTAGCAAATTGACTTCTTTTGCGGAAAAAAAATCTGCAAGCTTCGCTCTACACATGAGTGGTAAGAGGGGACTATAGGCAAAAAGAGCCCCCCCCTTTAATTTGGCGAAATTGATGGCTATTCATTTAAATATTTTATTTAATTTGAAATTTAAGTTAATTTTTCTTCCTTTTTTATACTTTGTGCCTTAAACTAAGACAACACAAAATTTGTTTATAACTTAAACATTTCCTTTTTTTTATCCACTGAATGTTGGACTCCATTGATACTCATCAAGCTGTCTAAATTACTCAGTTTCATAATTTTAAGTATTTTAATAGTTTTTAGGCACTCCATCATTCCCTCAATGGGCAAAAAATCCGTATTTACAGAAAGAAATGCATTTTTACAGTTTTAAAAATTGGTTCTCAATTCAAAGATCGACGCTTTAAGTTAAAATAAAAGAGTTAATTTTATTTTTAAGGTAGAAATTGACAATCACATTGTTTCAGAAAAATTGACGTCACTTACTGTTTTCACGCCTTTTTTCAATATTTTAAATTAAAAGACTGACAATCGCTTAAAGATGATTTCCCAAAACCACTCATTCGGATGATAAATGACGCCACATACTGTTTTTGTTGTTATTTTGGGGGATATGGAGTTTTAGAGGTTTTCTCTCTAGAAACCTCTAGAAAAGAGAAAATATTTGAGTTTCGGAGGTATACATCCCCCTCTAGTTAAATTTATGTTCTCCAAGTATTTATAACGCACCGATTTTTCATTCCCATTTCTGCGAAAACGGTCAAAAATATGTTAACATTCTTCTAAATATGTTTCTTTCCCATTCTGCGAAAAAAACCCCTGAATCTCGCCATCTGGGGCGCTGTCTCGCCAAACAGTGACATACTCAGGGGGGGAGCTGCCCTGGCTCATCAGGGGCAATGGGCGCTCAATTAGGCCCACGCCCCTGTTTGCATTCTTATTCGGCCCCAATCTCCTAATGAGACCTGTTGACGCGAGCCTACCCCCCATTATCATGAAATCGTTATGATGATGCCACTGAGCTTTTACCGAGAGTAGAAAAGGATTTCTCTCTATATCTCTGTGTTTGCATTGGCAGGGCCCACTACACAGTCATGTGTCCTAGCCTTAGTAGCATCCACCCTGTAATTCAGAATCTCTCCATTCTAAACAAAAGTTTTTGGTGAACGGTTTTCAGGCAAAAACTTTTTAATTACTGCGTCCATATAACACAGTGGTTCCCAACCGGTGGTCCCCACCTGCCATTGGCAGGGCCAGTGGCGGATCCAAAGACTTGGTTTGGGGGGGGGGTGATTTTACCTATATGCGCATTCGACATTACAATCAATTTTCACTTTTACATTCAATTCGTAAGAGGAAGACACATAAAATATATTTGGTGGAAAGTTTCACTTTCTACTGATTTAATTGTAAACCATTAAATGCAATTAATTCATTTTCCCTTTTTAAAATGGAACTTCAACTTAAATGCATAAAGTATACACTAATATATAACAAGACAGACCAAAATAAAGAAAAATTAGAGAGACAGAAAAGAAACTAAAAGTAAAATTACCGCAAAGCCAAAGCCTGTTCGTTTCTGAGCACGACCATGTTCACTATTTCCGGAATTCATTTTTTGTGATAGTAAAACGCCAAGTTTTAATAAAACAGCAAATCAGTGTAAAAAAACGAGACAAGTCAAACGTTGGAAAGAAAATCAACTAAATTTTTTACTAGTACAGCTTGGCATATGTACGACATGCTCCGCCCACAAGTTTTGACTATCCCACTGCCAACAAATAGCTGTTATCCCCTCCCAATATGGGATTGTCAATCGCTCTGAAAAAGCTTTGATTAGCCCTTAAATAGATGTTGAAAAACAGTGAGATTAGAAAATATACAAACAAGCCGCCCGCTCTGGTTTTTGTGTGCAATTATACCAGTAATCAGCCTCGATATGAGGTCCAATTCACCCGGATACAGATTTCTTTAACACCGGCTGAAATTTCCGGTGACCAAAGAGTACCGAACCCCAGGAGAGGAAAAAGCCAGAAAAAGTGGTCATTAGCGCGGACCCTCTGTCAACCCTTTTATCAGGGCTAGGGAAGGGAGCTCCTCTGAAAAGTGATCGATGCATTGAAGTTATCATTTAACGAGTTGCTACTATTGCCGAAAAGGGGCACTGCGAGAAACCGGAAGAAATACTCGCTCAGATGGTGACAGTGGCTTCTCAGTAGAGATTATTCACAAGTCAAATTTATCGCTATGTTATCGGGGATGTGATTTTCGGCCGGAAATTCGGCGAGGTCACTTTGTTGGGGGGGGGTGATCACCCCAATCACCCCCCCCCCGTGGATCCGCCACTGGGCAGGGCACCCCACACATCACAGAAAACGGTCATGTATCCTAGCCTTACTTAACCGCCCTGCAATTCAGGATTTGTTAAAAAAGCCTTTCGTAATAGCTTGTTAATCTGAAGATTTCTCAGCTTTCTTACAGAACTGTTCAACCAAGACGTACAGGGTGTTTCAAAAGTCTGTTTCAACCAAAGTCTCCTAGGGTCATGGAAGTAAAATGTAATGTGTAAGGTAAGGTGTCTAGGTAAGTGACCATGATGGAGAACCCATTGAGATGACTTAAAGTGCCCTAGCAGCAAAATAAAAAAGATTTAAAAAAAAAGTAATTAAAAAACTAAAGGAGATGATCAAAAACCTAAATAAAAGTATTGTTGCCAATGTTATAAAAAACGCACTGAAAAAAAATTCATGAAAATTTCGTGAATATTCGAGGAGATATTAGCATGTGAAAACAGGACTTTCTCAGGCCTCACAAAAGAAAAAGTTCGCAATTTAACACATTTTTTTAATTTTTTGATTAAATTTTGTCTTCCTTTAACTAACACCCACTTTCATGTTACAGTTCAGAAAAATGCATTTCTCACACTCCTAGTTTTCGTTTTTAACCCCAAAATCAAGTTCTAATTCCAAACAAATTAAATATAGGTTAAAAATTGCGACTTATTAACAATAGGAAGGAGTGATTGAAATCATGTGACGATTAGTGACCGTGGGAAGAAATAGAAATCCCTTGATGATTCCTGAACTTGAAAAACTTATGAATGGGCCAGCCAGCCGGAACACCCTTTACAAGCATATTCTATATTCTCTAAACTCAAGTTACTTCCTTCAGTTTTGGATAATTTTGTGCGTTCCCTTCAATCCTAAGAAAGAATTAGAAAGTTCTAATTCAAAGCAATTGCGACCAATTAAAAATAGGAAGGAATCACTGAAATGCGAAAATTCGTGACACGGGTGATGGGAAAATATAGAAATCCCTGGGGGATTCCGGGACTTAATTTATGAATGGGACAGCTAGTCAGAACACCC